>JACEEZ010014639.1:117500-245453 GCA_016584305.1 Chionoecetes opilio | reverse complement strand
TTGTGGTGTGTGTGTGTGTGTGTGTGTGTGTGTGTGGTTGTGTGTGTGTGTGTGTGTGGGTCTGTCTGTCTGTCTGCGCTAGGTGCCGCCCCCAGTGGCGCAATCCCCTCATATGGCACAGTTTTGGAATCGGGTCGACCAGGGGAAGGTTTTAAGCCCACTTATGAGATGATCCGATCACTTTTTTTTTTCTTTTTTTTAATATAGCAGCCTATTAGCGAGAATTGTGAAAAAAAAGTGGGTTGCGAGAATTGAGGAAACCTTGATGTAGGGTGATGGGTAATGGGTGAGTGAATGGGTGGGGTGATGGGTAATGGGTGTGGGGTGATGGGTGAGTAAATGGGTAGGGGGTGATGGGTGATGGGTGAGGGAATAGATGGGGGTGATGGGTAATGGGTGAGTGAATGGGTGTGTGGACTGTGTGGTGATGGGTAATGGGTGAGTGAATGGGTGGGGGGTGATGGGTAATGGGTGAGTGAATGGGTGGGGGGTGATGGGTAATGGGTGAGTGAATGGGTGGGGGGTGATGGGTGAGTGAATGGGTTGGGGGTGATGTGAATGGGTTGGCGTTAATACATACATTTCTACATCCATGATTTCAGGAAAGTTAGAAGGGGCTATCTGGAGAGTCTGTGTTTGGTGGGCCGAAGCCCACCAAACACAGGTGGTGGGCCAAAGGCCCACCAATATTGGTATTGGTGTTGCCACCATTATTGGTGGCAGTATTGGTGGGCCAAAGGCCCACCAATAGCCCTCCGCAGGAACTAAAGTCTAAGGGTAAGCCTACCTTTTCCTGGAAAATTCTTAATCTAACCTAATGAGGCATTTCCGATGATTTTTTAATGTAACCATCATTCTTACCACATCAAAATGCATAGGAAAAGAGCACTTATAGCCTCATACTGAGTACTGGTTGAAAGTATCAAAATACCGAAAAAAGTGGTAAAATATGTGGTCATCTTGGGGATCCTGGCACCAATTATAATTATTACCATTAGTTCTATTGTACGGCTATCGCGATTTCGGCTATAGCGCGCCGATAGCGGCACCAATAAGGCACGATAGCCGAGTGTTGAGTGTATATACAATTCACTTTTACACAAAGGGAGAGCTGGGGATGTGTGTGTATTTTATTAGTTATATTAATTTAGTTGTGATTTACAGGAAAAGAGCTAAGCTAGTACTGTCCTGTCTCCAAAACTACTCTTATCCACCTTGGTTTTGAAGTCGTGAATAATCTTGGCATATACTACCTCCTTATCCAGGTTATTCCAGTCCAATAGATTTGTATGAGAAACTATATTTCTTGATATCCCCTCTCTCTTTTACATGTCTCTTGTATCTCTAACGTCCCATATAAACGCCTCTATATCAACATTCTCTAGTCCTTTGGAAACCCTGTACACCATTAATTAGATCACCTCTTTCCCTTCTTTTTTCCAGGGTTGGAAGATTTAATCTTGAGTCTTTCTTTGTAGGATAAATCTCTTAAGGGGAGCGTCACGAATATTTCCGAAAAAAATCAAAATACAGTAAACCCTCTCGTATCTGGACCCTCATTATTCGGACTTCGACGTTATTCGGACTTTTTTTTCTTTTTTTCCCCCTTTTGCTTTTTAGGGGTAGGTAGGGTGTCATGACATGTGTGGAAATTATCCACCAACCACCCTCTCATAATTGGTAGAGTGGTGGTTTGTTTCCCCCCCCCCCTAGTGAGGGAGACTCACGCATTGTATTGTCCACTCATCATAGGGGGAGTGCTTAGGGATGTATATATATAATTATAATGGTAATGGGTAATAATTAAGGTAATTTAAGTAAATGATAAGTACTGGGCTAATATAAATGAGCATTCCCAGTAATATTAAGCATTGCACCTTATATTAGCACCTTAATTTGGAGCGACCAGTCATTGGCCGCCGTCCTTTAAATTTGAACCAATTGAGGTGGTCCACCTGCCGCCTACCTAAAGGTGACACGTGTAATTTGTGGTGGCCGCTGCCTGCTCCACCCACGGAGATATTAGTATACTCCGAGCCCTTGAGAGAATAACATCTCTTATTAAATATACGTGGATTTGTATATATGAGATCATTGTATAATGTATATAGACTCTTTGCACATAGTGTTAAATCAAAGGACGTGTTAAAATCAACACAGATAATATCTTGCCGCGTCGTCAAGTTACTGGTGTGAAAACCGATTGACGCCTCGATAACAACTAACGCCTCCGCACTTCACCTGCAGCCTCAATCACGGCTACCACTTCGGATCACAGGACAGGCAGTATTGATAAAAGCCTACAGCGATTTCAACACTATCCACCGATAAGTATCCTAGTTAGTTGACTAGTTGGGGTATTGTGTCGGGATGAGATAGACCATGGGTTTTGATTAGGTAAGGCTCCAAATTAATATATGGGCTTGTAGCATAAATTTCTACAACATGAGTCAGTGAGGTTAGAGGCCCAGGCAGCCAGGCAGAGATTTTATAATCCATCACTGAGCATATACTTTGTACAGGAGAACCTCGTTTAACCGGCATCTAAAACAACGGCAGCCTCAAAACAACGGCACTAATCGACCCAGGCCTTTTTTTTTCTTTTTTTTTTCTTTTTTTTTTCTTCACTGATAAACTCTGGAACTCTCTTCCTGATTCTATTTTTCCACTTTCCTATGACTTACATCTTTTCAAAAGAAGAGTAACAAGACACCTCCCTCACTAAATTGGCTCACCCCTCTTTTTTATTTTATTCTCTGACTGTCTTCTTTATAGGGACTGGCAACTAAGTGGCCTTTGTGTTACCCATTTTTGTTGTGCCCTTGGCCAGTTCCTTGTGATGGGAAAAAAAAAAAAAAAAAAAAAAAAAAAAAAAAAAAAAAAAAAAAAAAAAAAAAAGGGATTTTGGGCGATTTTATAAGAGTAACTCTCAAAACAACGGCAAAATGCGTTATCCGGCATGCGCTCCCCCCCGAGGGTGCCAGATAAACGAGGTTCTCCTGTATACTGTAATTGTGGTTTCTTTGTTGTGTCCAAATGTTGTATTGGCGAGTGATCTGAGGCCATTGAGCCTTGGACCCAGATCCAGCAACTGAGGTCGTATCTCCAGCTACCACCCGCTCTCCCACCGCCTAAATACTACCTGCCCTTACTACCGTATCCAACAAGCTTCCCTCGTTAGGTAGTTAACAGGTAGGAAGGCCCTGACTGGTTTTTTTTTCTTTTTTTTTTCTTCCCCATCACAAAGAACTGGCCAAGGGCACAACAAAAATGGGTAACACAAAGCCCGCTTAGTTGCCAGTCCCTATAAAGAAAACAGTAAGGGAATAAAATAAAAAAAAGAGGGGTGAGCCAATTTAGTTCGGGCTTGGACGAGTAATGACGTCATCAAACTTGTCATCAGTCACCAGCCAATGACAAACTGTTTCTAAAACTTCTCGACCAATCACAAGTCAACAATTTTTAAAATCCCTGCATTATTCGGGTCCTTGCATTACTCGGACCACTCCTTGGCCCAATTAGTCCGAATACGAGAGGGTTTACTCTAATAGCAAATACATTTACGAGATCCAAAAAAACAAAAAAAATGCTACACTTAAAGTAGTCGTCCAGACCCAATTTTTTTTTGCCTAATTATGTTGAGTTCATTCAAAACACCTAATCCACCAAAAATAATTGATTTCCAGGCCTTATTTCCATACAAACACGACTTTTGTAAAAAGCATGCGAAAAAACATTTCTTCCCTCCAACAGGGCTACGCATGTTATTGATGACGTCACAAAAGGGACGCTCCAATGTAAACAACACTCGTCTGCGTCTGTGAGATCTGTCGGCAAATGTTATGATGAGCGATTGTACTTAGGTGTCAGACAGTGAATCTGTCGCTTTGATAGATCTAGAGTACGATGCTTAATCTGAGACCGAACTAAATGACACTGCTCGCGTATATGAGGAAAATGAACCAGATTGTGATGGGAGCCCAACCCTATATGTTTGAGCCAGAGTACGAGGTGGATGAACAGGTGTTAGCGGAGCCTACTGAGGTTCAACACTACTACACACACACACAAACACTACTACACACACACAAACACTACTACACACACACAAACACTACTACACACACACACAAACACTACTATACACACACTACTACACACATACAAACACTACTACACACACACACACACACACACTACACACACAAACACTACTACACACACACACACACACACACACTACACACACAAACACTACTACACACACACAAACACTACTACACACACACACAAGCACTACTACACACACACACATACTACTATGCACACACACACAAACACTACTACGCACACACACAAACACAAACACTACTACTATACACACACACAAACATTACTACACACACACACACACAAACACTACTACACACACACACACACACACAAACACAAACACTACTACACACACACAAACACTACTACACACACACAAACACAAAACTACTACACACACACACAAACACTACTACACAACACACAAACAGTACTACACACACACAAACACTACTACACACACACACACACACACACACACACAAACACTACTACGCACACACACACACAAACACTACTACGCACACACACACAAACACTCCTACACACACACACAGCAGCGCGGGAAGAGGAGCCTCACTTTTGCTACGTCACCGAGCCGTGGCGCATCGTCTGCCAGTTGCCATGAGAGTTTTCGAAGCTCGGGGAATTTACAGATTTTGATTGAGGACTATTCAAAAACGGCTGACTGGATGCAAGAAGTGACAACATATTGTTGATACACTCGATAATGGCTATACTCTAACTACATCAAATCAGGAATGATGAAATGGTCTGGACGATTGATTACTTTAAGAAGAATGAAATTCAAAATTCTTAAAAGATGAATCGTTTGGATATGTTGTAATGCATATTTGGTCATTTTTTCATCAGTGCAAGTCATTGGATAAAAACGTTATTAAGAGTTGAATTCCTTTAAGTTATTTTTTTTTTTTTTTGCAGTTATGTATCGAGCTATGGATCTGAAAATGAGCTAGGATTATTTCGGCATTAGCATACTTTTGACATAAAAAAAACATGATAATCCACCGGTAATTAAGAAATAGTGTGACGCTGCCCTTAAGCTTGGACCATCTTTGTTGCTCCCCTCTGTATTCTTTCAATTCTTTCTTATTTTGCGGCGACCAAACCACTTCTGCATATTCAAACTTTGGGCGAATCCTTGTTAAAATTAGCTTTTCCAACATCTCATTGTCGAAATAGAGGAATTGCTCATGAACAATCACTAATACGGTTGCCAAGATAGAATTTTGTATGGTAATGATGATGATAAAAGGAGTGTGTTCCATGGCATTTGGCGCATTTAGATTTGGTGAATTTGAATTTGATGAAAGGGTTGGATTGTGTCCATCCAATGTTATGATCTGGCGAATAAACTAACATATTTGGCATGCGTAATGTAAATTTCATACTTTTAAAGAAAATATTTGTAATAATGATGTGAGGCTGCTTTCTGTGAGCTTTCTATGAATGGATTAAGCAAACAAAAACAAATTTAAACTTTTTCAAACAATTCTGAGTACAACAAAGTACAGTAAACCCTCGCTTTTACGGACCTCTTTTAACGAATTTCAGCTTTAACTAACTTTTTCCCCCAATCCGGTACATGCGGGGATTTACCAAATTACAGTAACCGCGGAAGACAACAGGATACTGGTTGTATGGAGCCTAAAAGGTAAAGAAAAACTAGATCAACAGACACTTTACATATATTAGAAGAACTAATATTTAGCTGGAACAGTGAAAAAATTAACAAGAGCAGCGAAGAAGAATTATGAGATTAAGGTTGCAGGGAAGGCAAAGACGGATCCTAAGGTATTGTTTCAGGTTTATAAAACAAAAAAGACTAGGGAATTAGTGGGGCCATTAAAAAATAAGCAGGGAGATTGTAAGCACGGCAGAGGATATGTGAAAAAATTTAAATGAATATTTCTTAAGTGTTTCTACTCAGGAGGATAAACAGACAATACCTGGAAGTGAACAGATGTTTAGAGGAGAGGATGATGAGAAACTCAAAGATATTGTGATAACTAGGGAAATGGTAGAAGAAGGTATAGACAGAATGAAGAATTTTAAGTCACCAGGGCCAGGTGAAGTGTATCCCAGAGTACTAAAAGAATGCAAAGGGGTTTGTTAGTGATGCTTTAGTGCATATTTTTAGGAAATCGATGATACAGGGGAAGTGCCGTTAATGTGGAGGAAGGGAGATGTAGTTCCCATATTTAAGAAGGGAGACAGGATTAATGTCAAATTATCGACCCGTTAGCCTGACGTCAGTGGTAGGTAAATGATTGGAATCTGTTATTGCAAAAAACATTAGAGAGCATCTTGAAAAGCAGTTTGGTAAACGATTCACAACATGGGTTCACCAAAGGTAAATCATGTCTCACTAATTATTAAGTTTTTAGTTTATATGAAACGGCAGATAATGATGAGGATTATCATATAGTATACCTGGACTTTAGTAAGGCACTCGACAAGGTGCCACATGGTACTCTTAAATAAGGTTAAAGCTCATGGAATAGATGGGAAGGTTCTTCGTTGGATTAGATCTTGGCTAAGTGATAGGCAACAAAGGGTTACAATCAATGGTTCTAAATCTGAATGGGGGCGGGTAACGAGTGGGGTTCCACAAGGGTCTGTTTTGGGTCCATTACTATTTTTGATTTACATCAACGACTTGGATAGTGGAATTAGTAGTGATATCAGCAAGTTTGCGGATGTAGGTAGGATTATTAGATCAGTCTGATGTAAATATTTTGCAAGGAGACTTAGATAAATTAAATGAGTGGGTAGATAGATGGCAGATGGAATTTAATATTGATAAGTGTAGCGTTATGAATGTTGGTAGGAAAAATCCTGGTAATAGGTACACCATACGCAATGTATCGCTGAAAAGATCAGACGGTGAGAAAGATTTGGGAGTGCGGGTAAGCTCAGACCTCCGTCCCAGGAATCAATGTATTGAGGCTAGAAATCGAGCCAACGACGTTAGGATTTATTACCAGGAGTGTTAAAAGTAGAAGTGCTGAGGTTATTCTAAAGCTTTATTTGGCTCTAGTCAGACCTCACCTAGACTATGTGGTTCAGTTTTGGTCTCCGTATTACAGGATGGATATTGCCTTGTGCAGTCATCAGTGCAGAGAAGAATGACCAAAATTATTCATGGAATGCGTAACTTTAGTTAACCTAACTCCTCTGACTATGTAAAATTCTTTGACTATTTAACATCAAAAGTGGAGCACATCTCATCTCATTTATCTCATCTCATTTTCCTTTAGCAGAAATTTCCATTCTTGGGGACTTCAATGTTCACCACCAGCTTTGGCTATCATCTTCTTTCACTGACCAACCTGGTGAACAAGCCTACAACTTTTCTATCCTCCAAGACCTAGAGAAGCTGGTGCAGCACCCGTATTCCTAACCGCCTTGGAGACACGCCCAACATCTTGATCTTTTCCTAACTACTAACCCTTCTGCTTACTCTGTGGAAACTATTCTCTCCGTTGGGTTCCTCCGATCACAATCTTATTTCTGTAATTGTCCTATCGCTCCGGTGCCGCCCCGGGACCCACCTAAGCGGAGGTGCTTCTAGCACTTCAACTCAGCTAAGTGGGAGGACCTAAGGCAGTGCTACTCTGATTTTCCATGGAATGATTTCTGCTTCCATGTCAAAGACCCATCTCTTTGTGCAGAGCGCATAACTGAGGTCATAGTCTCTGGCATGGAGACGTACATTCCACACACTTTCTCAATCCTAAAGCCCGTCAACCTTGGTTAACTCTGCTTGTTCTCATGCTGTCGAGATAGAGAGGGTGGCTCACAAACGGTACCGTAAGCATCCATCTCCTGAAACTCATGCCTTTATATTTATGCCCGTAATCATGCCAAATCTTACTTCAACTTACCAAAAACTCTTTCATTCATAGAAAATGTCAAAATCTTTCTTAATCAAATTCCTCTCGTGACTTCTGGCATCTAGCAAATAACATCTCTAACAATTTTTCTTCTTCATCTTTCCCTCCAATGCTTCACCCAGAGGGGTCCACAGCTGTCTCATCTATTTCTAAAGCTGAACTCTTCGCTCAAACTTTGCTAAAAATTCCACTCTGTTGATGAAGGGCTTGTTCCTCCTTCTCCTCCACCCCCTGACGATATTATGCCTGTCATTAAGATCCTTCGTAATGATGTTTTCTTTGCCCTTTCTGGCCTAGATCCTCGGAAGGCTTACGGTCCTGATGGAGTCCCTCCTATTGTTCTCAAAAACTGTGCTTCTGTGCTTGCACCCTGCCTGGTCAAAATTTTCTCTCTGTCTATCTACTTCCACCTTCCTTCTTGCTGGAAGTTTGCTCACATCCAACCTGTTTCCTAAGTAGGGTGACCGTTCTAATCCTTCAAACTACCGTCCTATAGCTTGACTTCCTGCCTTTCTAAAGTTTTTGAATCTATACTTAATAAGAAGATTCTGAAGCATCTATCAGCTCACAATCTTCTATCTGATCGTCAGTACGGTTTCCGTAAAGGGCAATCTACTGGTGATCTTCTAGCTTTCCTAACTGAATCTTGGTCATCCTCCTTTAGGGGTTTCGGGTGAAAATTTTGCTGTTGCCCTTAACATATCAAAAAGCTTTTGATAGAGTCTGGCACAAATCTTTCATTTCCAAACCACCCTCATTCGGTTTCTATCCTTTCTCTGTACCTTCATTTTAAGTTTCCTTTCAAAACCGTTCTATTGCAGCTACTGTAGACGGACATTGTTCTTCTCCTAAATCTATCAATAGTGGTGTTCCCAGGGTTCTGTCCTATCACCCACTCTCTTTCTATTATTCATTAACGATCTTCTAAGTCTAACTCAAAGCCCTATCCACTCCTACGCTGATGATTCTACCCTGCATTTACAACGTCGTTATTAGACGTCCAACTCAACAGAAACTAAGTGATTCACGGAGAGATGCCACAGAGCGCCTAACTTCTGATCTTTCTATAATTTCTGATTGGGGCAAAGCAAACCTTGTTTGTTCAATGCCTCAAAAACCCAATTTCTTTACCTATCTACTCGACAAAACCTACCAGATAACTATCCCCTCTTCTTCAATGACACTCAACTATCTCCTTCTTCTACAATGAACATTCTAGGACTATCCTTTACTAAAAATCTGAACTGGAAATCTCACATCTCATCTCTTGTTAAAACAGCTTCTAAGAAGTTAGGTGTCCTGGGGCATCTGCGTCCTTTTTTTCTCCCTCCCAATTGCTTGCTCTGTACAGGGGTCTTATCCGCCCATGTATGGAGTATGTCTCACATGTTTGGGGAGGATCCACTCATACAGCTCTCCTAAACAGGGTTGAGTCAAAAGCTTTTCGTCTCATCAACTCCCCTCCTCTGACTGACTGTCTTCAATCTTTAAATCACCGACGCAATGTTGCTTCTCTTGCACTCTTCTACCGTTATTTTCATGCTCACTGCTCTTCTGAACTTGCTAACTGCATGCCTCCCCCTCTCCCACGGCCTTGCTGCACAAGACTTTCTACTCATTCTCATCCCTATTCTGTCCATCTTCCTAATGCAAGAGTTAATCAGTATCTTTACTCTTTCATCCCTTTCACTGGTAAACTCTAGAACTCTATTCCTGTTTCTATTTTTCCACTTTCCTATGACTTAAATCTTTTCAAAAGAAGAGTAACAAGACACCTCCCGAACTAAATTGGCTCACCCCTGTTTTATATTATTCTCTTACTGTCTTCTTTATAGAGACTGGCAACTAAGCGGGCTTTGTGTTACCCATTTTTTGTGTGCCCTTGGCCAGTCCTTTGTGATGTTTATAAAAAAAAAAAAAAAAAAAAAAAAAAAAAAATTATGAGAAGAGATAGAAACTATTAAATTTACACTAACTTGAGAGGCGTAAAGTAAGGGGCGATCTGATAGAAGTTTTTAAGTGGATAAAGGGATACAATATAGGCGATGTAGGAAAAGTTCTTAAGGTTAGTAAGCAGGGTAGAACGAGAAGTAACGAATTCAAGCTGGAAAAGCATAATTTAAAAAGGAAATTGGGAGAAACTGGTTCACAAATAGGGTGGTGAATGATTGGAATGGACTAAGTCGTCAGGTGGTCAATACTGAGTCTATTGGCGTCTTTAAAAGGAGTCTGGATAAATTCATGGATGGGGAAGAGGTGGACATAGGTAGAGTTAAGTAACAGGAACTACCTCGTGTAGGTCTCATGGCCTCTTTCTTGTAGCTTCCTTACTTTCTTATGTTCTTATATTTAGTCATTTGTATATCCCCACGGGCTTTATGACACTCCTGATCTTATCTGGCATCGAATCAGTGAAGTCCCTGCAGGATTCCAACACTATTCCTTGGATCCAGTTTATTTATGGCGTCAATGAGGCGCGGCACTGACGAGGTATCTTGACTTTCTAGTTGTCGTTCATCTATGCCCACATGTTTCAATTGGGTTGAGGTCTGATGAGTTCCTTGGGCACTTGAAGACATTGATGTTATGGTTATCAACCCAGGTTGTCACTTTTTTGGCCCTGTGGCATGGTGCATTATCATGATTGAAGATCTCTCACTGGTGCAGGTAAAAAAAAAAAATGGGTGTTCCTCCAAAACTTCAAAATTACAGGCAGCATTCATCGTAGTTTTGCTAAGCAACACATCAGCCCAGCCCTACCCATAGCTCCACTAAAGGCACCCCAAACCATGACGGAAGGAGGGTGCTTCACTGTGGTATGCAGGTAGCGGGGGTCTAAGGGGCTGATGTTTGAGGGGCGACGAAGCTTCCCATATCGCTTTGCGCCACACTGAAATGAACTCATAGCTGAACATCACTCTACGCCAGTCCTCTGCAGTCTAGTATTTGTACTGATTGGTAAATTCCAGCCGGGCACGGCGTCTGCGGTGAGTCAGGAAGGTGGTGGTGGTTACCCTGGTGGGGAACCGGGGCGGGAGGCCTAGATGCTTCTGGCAGCGCTCCTGAATAGTGCGAATGGCAACTTCTCCAAGGAGATCAGGTTGACCCTGCTTTAATTGTCAGGCTATACTGTATGGGGTTTTAAGCCTCACGTTTCACAAACTTATCTGTGGCATTTGTAGTTTTGAGAGGGCACCCAAATCCTGATTTTTGAGAGGGAACAGTGCCAGGAGCAATATTTTGAGCCCACTTGAACAGAGCAAACGGGGAGCTCATGCTACGCCATGTTTGCTCACTTATTTCCCTTACAATTAGGTTTGCCTCCCTCAAGGCAAAAATACGAGCCTTCTCGGTGTTATTCATCTTGCCTGGAGCCATCACTACCATGAATTTAAAAACAGTAAACTCAAATAATGTCAAGTAGAAAACTAGACCAGGTCCTGATGTAAGGATAGACACTCAGAAAGTACTTCTTCCCCCATTGACACTGTGGAGGCCACTGAGCTGTTGTCACGCACAGCATATAATTGGCAACCATTGAACATGGTGAAGTATATATTGTAAAAATCATACAGCTCACACACAGTCACAGCTTGGTAACCAAGGTCAAATCCATAGACTTGCGGAGCACCAGAAAAGGCTCCTTATCCTGGGTTTTTTCCGCGGTTACTGTAATTTGGTAAATGCAGAGTTCAATTCGGTCGTGGGCCAGCCGACCAGGTACATGCAGGTCGGTCGGCGGCAGTTGAAACAAAGCCAAGCGGGTGGTGCGCTAGTATGGGGGGGTGGGCCAGTATAATTACGAAAAAACCTTAAACTCGGCATGTAAAACTCGAATTTGATATAACCGGCGGAAAAGAAAATCTTTTTTTTTTTTTTTTTTTTTTTTTTTATTAATAAATAGTATTAATATATTAATAATTTTTTTTTTTTTTTTTTTTTTTTTTTTTTTTTTTTTTTTTTTTTTTTTTCCCCCTATCCATCGCGGTAGGCAGGAGTCCAGGGGTGGGAGGGTAGGCCCCTGGAGGTCACTCGGGCTTGAGGGTTCCGTACCCGTGGGGCGCAGGCAGGATTCTTATGTGACGCCTGTGAATTAAGGGTCTGCCCCCCCTGTGTCCTCCCATGCCCCAACATTTGAAGTAGATTTTAATGGACGGGCATATGTTGCAGAAACTAAGGCTAAATGATGTAAAATTAAGTTGTACAGTACTTATACAATACAGTACAGTTATGATTATAAGTGTTAAATGATACCAGTTTTAAAAAATGTGACTGAGTCCCTAACATCTTCTACTGTTAAACAAGGCCCCCCCTCCCCTTGGGTTTTACATCCCTCTGCTACCCGATCATTTTTAAAGTGAGTTTTTATGCTTTTTACAGTAGTATTATTATTATTATTATTTTTATCATTTTTTTTTTTTTTTTTTTTAAACCCATATCAGAAAAGGACTTGATAACTGGGCACTTTGAAAACTCGGAAAGGGCCAACCCCTATCGTGGGGTTATAAGGCTTTTACTGTATTTTTTTTAATTTCTCTTATGGTAGTATTTGTGATGGTGCTGTTTTAAAGTATAAAAATTTTTCCCTTAATGAAACCAAACAAATTTCTTTATACACGAAAAGGGGTCGGAAATACGGGGTTTTCACCTTTATATGACAATGGTCGTTAGGCAAAAGAGCTACCCCTTTATAACTTTTTTTTTTTATTAACTCGTCACCTACCCAATTGGTTCGTTGGCGAGCGTTTGTATCGTGGTACCTTGACTTACGAGTTTTCGTTTTTTGATCGAGCTCGTAACTAAATTTGCTCGATATAATCATTTTTCCCCCATGAAATTAAATTTTAAAATACCTTTAATCCATTCCAGCCCCCAAAATACCCCCCAATTTTTTGACTTTTCCCTATAGACGGGACTGCACTCCCCCCTCTGCCTTTTGGCATTCGCCAGGTTTACACCCCCTGTGTATAGCTGTTGGAAAAACGTGTGGTTGGAACTGCCGGTAAACTATTGCACTCTCCCTCCGCCTTTTTGCATTCGCCGTTTTTATACCCCTGTGTATCACTTGGGTGGAACTGCCGCTAAACGTACTGCACTCACCCTCCCCCATTTGCTTCGCCAGTTTTTTATATCTGCGTACACTGTGGGAAACAGCTGTGGTGGAAGGGCCGCTAAACGTACTGCACTCACCCCCCACCATTTTGCTTTCACCTGTGTGAGACAACACAACAGAGATCTTCCACGGCGAGGTAACCACGTAAGTGAACGGGGTGGGACGCGGAATGCTGGGCGGATTTTTTGAGGCTTCGGCTGGCCAACTAGAGGGGGGGCGTCTCTAAAAAAAATCGCTGTAACCTATTTGGGCTCGAAAACCAAGCAAAAAAACCCGACCGAGCGCTGCTGAAACTCGGAAACTCGAAAGTTGGGGCACTCGTAATAAAGGTACCAGTGTACAGGGAGTCCCGTTTACGAGCTTCGATAACGAATTGTAAATTGGGGTCTATTTTCAATATACGGACGAAAATCCCACACGACTTCAAACGGGGTGAGAAAAATTTCCCAAAGCTATTTACTTAAGTAAATTCAGTTATTTACTAAAATTTAAAAATATTTCAGCTATATGATTTACCAAGGTTGTACGAAAAATTAATAATCTGAAAATATGATAATTTGGGGGCCGTACCAATGTGGCCTACAAAAATTCCATCCCTAGCGAGTATATATATATTCAGAGCGCAGGACGAGTTTTTTTGGGGCAGTGGAGAGGTCTGGGGCCCACCCCTCCCTTTGGCCCTTACCTACCCAACCCTCTCGATCTATTGTATACGGGCAGCACCGAGGATCTTCCCTTCCCCACGTGATCGGGGGAGGAGGAAAACTCTCCCCGTCTCCCTGCAAACGCAGGGATGGTCACCCCTTTTTTCTTCGAGCCTCGGAAAAGGGAAAAACAGGGACTCTCAGTGGCTACTCCCAGTTTCCTGTCCCCCACACAACATTACCACTTGTGAGTGTTATGCATGTTTTAGTTTAAATTTAAAGGGGCAGTTATGTTATTTTTGTGTTTTTTCCCTTTTTCAGAATGCTTTTTCTAAAATAGGTAGTTAAGTTGGGTAATATAGATCTGTATGTTTGTTGGTTGCTATAGTTTTTTTTACTTAAAAAACTGTTGTTTTTCTTTTCTTTTTAAATTTGATGGTCCTGGAACCAAACCAAATTTTTTTACCATTGTTTGTGTTTAGTTATACGAATTTCGTTTTAAACAGTATGCGGGGAAAACCCTAACTGCTCGTATCTTCGGGGCCCTTCCTGTATTTTTTTACTGCCGGGCCAAACATAATAAAAAAATTTAAATTTTACTAAACAAAATTAAAGAAGCAAAACAGTAAAACCCTTATAACTCGGCACGCTGGGGGGCCTGGCCCTTGCCAGTTTTTAAATGTGCCGAGTTTTAAATGCCCTCCTCTGTATGAGTTTAAAAAAAAAAAAAAAAAAAAAAAAAAACATACGTACTGAAAAGCAAAAAAAACTACACTTACCAAAGCACGGGTAGCATCAGGCATGTAATCCAAGGAGAGGGGGTTTTGTTGTAAATGTAGAAGGTTGGGGGGACTCAGTCGCTTTTTTAACACTTATACTTAAAACACAAACCTGTACTGTATTGTATACATTACTGTACCGAAAAATTTTAATTTTAACATTAAGCCTTAATTTCTGCAACACTTATTTTGTCCCTTAAACTGTGAAACACCCTTTAATCCTAATGTACGAAAAATTTTTTTATGTCACTCGGGGTCAGGCTGCTGCGAAATGTGAGGGGGCGATAGGGGAGTATGTTCAGGAAGCTGAAACCCAACTCCTACTTGTAGAGGGCTGGGGTTTCCCCTGGGTGTGGCTTTGGTTTTTTGAAGAAGGCTAAAATTTTTCGTTTGTTTCTGATTGTACACTGCCTTGATACAGCATTTCTTATGTCTCTCATGGGTTGATATAATGCATAAAATTTGGTGTTCCACCAACCCTCCAAACCCTGTCCAGGTGAAACCCGAAGCTGAGAAAACAATTCATGCTGGCTGACTGGTCAGCTTCGTTTCACTGTCAGCTTCAACGAAAGCTCCGCCCCCCTGCACAACACTACTGCTAGGGCCCTCTTCTGTTGATGATGGTAGCCCAGACCCCCAGCATCACTCTCCAGCCACTCAACTATGTTCCCCTTTGGGTGACTTCCGGCTCACCACCTTTATGCATTTGTTCAGTGAAATCTTCTAAACCAAACCCGTAAGCCCTTCTACGTTCAGTCCCTCAGCAACTTGTTCCATGCATTGCTCAGGGTGGTGGACTTGAGCCCGTTCCAGCCTCAGCCCAGTTTAATACCAGTGTTGGTAAGTTGTCGCTTTGAAATTCGCAAGCGACTGAGCCCCCTTGTGTCCTCTTGCCCCCTTACCTCTTCTACACAAGGCACTCCTCCAGCTGCTTGTTTCTGTAGGGGTCGCTTGCAGGCTCGACCCACGCCTTGGTCCATGGGCTGGATTAGGGAGTGGGTGTTTGGGTGGCTAATTAACCATTACTTTATTTCTACCCCATGGCCTCCAGTTATCTGGGGCTCGGTGTGCGGGGGCATTGTCAAGTAGGAGGTGGCCTGACATTCCTTTGTTTTGGGCCACACAGTTGTCTGGAAATGAATAACAGCAGGCACAAAAAATGGTGGAACCATCATGTGAGTTCACGTTAAAACGCGAGAGGTTGCCCCTGTAGATAACAGCAGGTACCCATGACGTTTTGAGTGCCCTGGTGTTTTTCCCTTTCCCCTACAACCATGGGTTTCGGCCTGTGGACCCTTTCAGGGCGTTTCACAGCACTAATGGAGATCCGATCTTAGCTAATTTCCTCCCGGGAAATGTGCCTTTCCTGCTTTGATGCCGGGGTGTGGCGGGCATAGACCTCCAAAAAAAAGCCCGTCTCGTCAGCGTTGTAGATTGGGGGGAAAAGGAGGCCAACTCTGCATAATTTTCTCCAATTTCTGGACGGAAGGCCACTGATGCTTGATCACAACTAGCCTTTCTCTCCCACCACTTTTCGGTTGGCTAGGCAGTGGCGACTCCAAAAAGGGTGAAAGCCACCCAGCACTAGCCTTGAATTGTCACCTTTAAGTGTTGGCCCAAACCCTTTACAGCGGCTTTTTGGAGTCAACCCCCCTTACAGTAACTCCAATGCTCGTTCCTGTTTTGTACCATTGTACACTGTTTTGCATCCAGGGAGACTTTCTTACTGGTTAATCTCTTCTTGTAGTTTGAGAGCTTGGATCCTCCAAAGTAAGGGCCTTTGGCACGAATCTTCTCTTTTACTTTTTGATATCATGAATGTGCTGGTTTTTTGATATCAAACTCAGCACAATAGCACGCATGGACGCACCTGACCATCCTTGCCGCACTTTCCCCTTTTCTGAAAGCTCAGACTCTCAATTTTATTCCTTCCTGCTGGAACACCCTTGCGTGAATAGAGCTGACATCTTAAATATGCAGTACTGTAAGATGTAATCCTTTAAAACCTAAATAGTGGCAAAGTAAAGCAAGGTTCAGCAGCTTCTGTTTTCTAAAAAAGCTTTTCACAACTCTAGAACTCCTAAGTTTAAGAGTTCCTAGAAGTTAGCTCGGGTGTTGCTGTGGTTGCAAAGAGTCATGCAACTCACAGCAACACCCGAGCTAACTTTTTAGGAACTTTAAAACTTGGAGTTGCTAGGAGTTTAGAGTTGGCGGGAGACCTGCTGGAACCAGCGCGTGGGCTGCGCCGTGTTTTTGTTGTCCAAGCACCGTCTTGGATTCAATCCCAATCCAATAACACTGCTAAAATGTGTGTTTACTACTTTGTGATATTGGGGTTTGCAATGTTTTGCATTGATATTATTTCTCGGCTCCAAACCAGCTTGTTGTTTTGAAGCAGAAAAACCAAATCCTTTTTCAATGTATTCGACAAAAATGGAATCGTATCCAAGACGGTGCTTTGACGACATAAACACGCCAGCTGACAGCCTACACGCTGCTTCCCGACCTTTGCTTTACTTTGCCACCTATTTTACGTGTTTTGGGATTACATCTTTACAGTACTGTATTTCAAGATGTCAGCTCATCACGCAAGGGTGTCTCCAGCAGAAGGAATGAAATTAAAGAGTCTGAGCCTGCGAAAGGGTCAAAAGGACAAAAAACGATTTTTATGCGCTGACGATAGGGCCGAGTGTAGCAAAGAGATGCAGTTATAACTTTCAATAGCGAGAACATTATTTTTGCCGGACTTCTGGTTTACATGTTCACACAAGAGGTTGTAGGGCATGATATCCGAGTGAAAACCATGAATGCAGTTTAGGTGAGGCGGTAGCAGAGGGGTTAGCGTCACGAGTGGCATTTTCCCCCCTTTTTTCGGCAGTTTGGGGGCCTCTACGCATGGCTGTAGCTCCGAAACTACCGGGATTTTCTAAAAAAACCCATTGTGATTCCACCATTTTACTTTAAAAAAAATAAAAAAAAATAAAAAAAAATAAAAAAAAACCTGTGTCCTTGCCATCCGAGTATATTCAAATTCGATTTATACAGTGCGAGTTAAAAGGGGTTTTACTGAAATTGTACAAAACCAATATTGTTATGAGCAAAAAAATGTTTAAAAACCTACTTAATATATAGCCAGGCTTAGATTTATACATGAGGGAAGCCGTGTTCACTTACGAGGGCGAGCCCTAGCTGTTATCTACAAGCCAGCAGGCACCAACTGTTTGTGACTAGCTTACATGCAGACCAGGGGTCAGAAAAATTAAAATCCATATGATAAAAAATTACCTTGACCTTTTTCCCACAGTAGTTTTCGTTTTTTGGTCGCCCCTGCCTCTTTTGGCGACCAAGTTCATTGCCCAAGCTGATCTTTGGATTTTCTGATATCTGCTGTGGATGGAAACTAAGATTTATTTTTTTAAAAAAAAAAAAAAAAAATCTTTGTTAATCTTAATACCCTCTATTTTATTATATACGTATTGCCGCGCATAAGACGAACTCCCTATTTTACAAAGAGGTTTTGAGAAGAAAAAAAAAAATTGCAGTTTTAGGGAATTTTTTTTTTTTCGATAAAATTATAAAGTTTAATAAAAAAATAAAAGTTTTTGTAGGGGAAAGCAAAGATTAAAATTATGAGCAGGGTCCTAAATACAATATTCACAGTGCAGTGAATGTGAATGAAAATTATATAGTTAAATGTAAGAAGAGAATGACAGTGTAACCAAAATCGGTCATAAATCAAAATATATTGCAGGATGCCCCCACGAATTGATATTCTAATATTTTGCGACCTATGACATTAGCTTAGATTTAATGTTGTAGGTATTCCTTTTTTGCTTTTCTGCTATTTTTTAGACTTTGTGGAAAATTTGCAGTATAGATATTGGTATTATTTGGTAGTTAGGCTTTCAAAATCCTAGGACTCTTACCGACCACCATCGTGTAGCTTACTTCATTATGAGTATTTTGAACCCCATTTCCCATGGCGCAATTTAATAATAATGGCATTACACGGGAGTACCGAAAATCTACATTACTTCAGCCAGAAAGTTAACTTAGGTTAAAACAGATTAGGTTAGGTTAGAGGTGAGGGTTGGTTTAGTAACGATGATATAGAGAAATAACGAAAACTACCAATAATTTGGCAGTGTGAAGGTAGCAATGTTTGCGGGGCCGACCTGGAGGGGCAGGTTGGCCTCCCCCACATACACACATGTAAGCAAACATTGATTTCCGACAAAATTGAGAGCCAGATTAATTCAAGACACATCAAAACTATTCAGGAAGACTTTAAATTTCGGCCTCGAAATCGGTGGGGTTGTCCATTAACAAAATTCACGAAGATATATTTTGATAACACTGGTAACCTCTTTTACCTTGTTTTTATTGTTTGTAATTGTTGAAGGGCACCGTTGTCGGGGTCGGGCGATATTTGCACTGGTTTACACCTATGAATCTATCACAGTCCGCAAGGGTTGATTAGTCTTCTTCAGGAAGGTACAGGTGAAGGCTGATTCCACCCTGAAATCACGGCAGCGTTCCGTCAGCCGTGCCTTGTATTCACACCCATTCGTCACGGTTCTGTCATTTTCGGCAGTTCCTGCTCACCCTCTAAGCAGACATTGGTGCCTCAGAGGCTATGCTTGAAGAAAATTTGCATTAATAGCACTTCTGTCGGATGAAGAAGAGGAGTTGAACTCTAAGACATTGTTTTGGGTACATAAAGCCTTGAGAAAACGACAATTATTAGCATGGCACAGTCTCATTTACGTTAAAATATTCTTCCCCAGAAACCGTTACGTGACAGGACAGTGATGTATTTGGGGCCTACGTGACGGCGGCACACCGTTTAGTGTAACCAGTCAATTTGTTTGAAAGTAAGAAATTCTAACGGATGTGATGAGACAGTGTCCTGTCACCAATTTCACCATGATGGTATGGTGTGATTCGGCCTTGAGGCGGACGGTGTGGCGCCGTGATGGGTCTTGGTCTTGGTTTTACCGTTTTGGAAGACTTTTGTCCCGTTCTACAGGTACCATTGCAGCCTTTTTACTAGCACTCTTTCATACAGTTTCCTTATTCGTAGAGGTACAGGTTTGAGGATTGAGGGGTCGAGGTGGTACAAACGCCTATGCTGTCTCCTATCTCATCCTGCTTACCACTGTAAACGGCGCTAACACACACACGCACATACACCACCTGCATCGGCTTAGGCCACCCCCCTGTCTGGGACCAGGATTAGAGGCCCGAGGGTGACCTGACGCTGACCTGACTTGTCCTCGCCGGGCACAACTGCAAACCAGCCAGGTCATTCAGTCAGCTACAGGGACACACAGAGACACACACGCTGCGCACCTCTTGTCCCCACGTTGTACAATGACTCGCTGTCAAATAAACTACAAAGCCAGGAACGCCTTTCTCCATCCTTGTGTATGGACAGACTCCCCCAGATACTAACTCCCTCTCACCGCTCACACTCCTTCAATGAAACTTTAACAAAGCTCTTTGTTTCACTATTCCATTTTTCTACAATACCCAGTCCCAGCAAAAATTCCATCACCATTTTCTGCCTTCCCCTATCATCTCCTTCCAACTGTTGTGTCAAACTTGTTTGGCCCGAGTCGAATGCGGGTTAAGGCGACATCTAAAATGCGGGATGTTTGTTTTTTTCCAGGGTGCGGGGGGGAGTCGAGCGGTAATGACCCTGGTGGGGGGCACGGAGGGCTGTGCCGAGACGTTTTATCAGATGTTTTACAATGGAGAGCAGCGCGGGAGGTGGATGATGTTTACATCTGACACGGCCATCTTGGCAGCAGCAATCTCTATCTTGTTGCCCCCCAGCTCATTTTTTCTCTTAAAATCCAACCTTTTTTTTAGTATTATAAATTACTGTTTATAACCACAGTTACAAATTTGTGCTCAGTGGACCACTTTCTCAGCAGAGGTCACTCCAGACCCTTTAGTAATACAACCACCGGCTGTTCTGCATTCTCTGCCCGACCTCTCATGCGCTAATATGGCCGCATTAGACGCAGGGTGAACTTGCATTCCTTTTTAAAAAAAAAAACTGCGTCTTATGCGCCGGCAAATACGGTATATATATATATTATATATTATATATATATATATATATATATATATATAATATAAAAAACCCTCGATTTAACGGGCTCCATCTGCTACAGAAACAAGCGGATTAATACATTCAAAAAGTCCGCTGCTTGAAAAATGTGTCCACTAGGTCGCAGGACGAGCAGTGCCCCGCCAAATCCAGCATGTATCGTAAAGATTCTCGAAAATCTTTCATAAATTTTCGAAAATATTCAGGGTGGGCGGTCCCCTTAAACATTGCTATAACTAAGTAGTCTTTCAATATTTTGCTTTTAAAATGAATATAGGAAATTTAAAGCCCTTGCCAACACCATAAGGGGTTTCCCCCTGAAATTTTTATATATTTAGAAAATATTTGACTTAAATTAAAAAGCTGATTCTCCTCTTGAGCAAGGCTACTAATGTATGTTTACATGAATATGTGGGGAATGAAAAATTCATGAAATCTTACCAGAAGCTCTGTTGATCCCTCCTCCACATCCATGGGCCTGAGTGGGAAAAGGACATGTTGGAGGGGAAAAACCTATTGGGTTTTTTGAGAGATTGGTGGTGAGTCTAGCAGCAAAACTGTTGTCAATCGTAGCCAATTCTTCTGAGAGCGTATTATTCTGCCCAGGCTTCAAAGCAGGGGTTTGATGATAGATGAGGATCATGAGTCCCAATAGTAACATCCTGGGAGATACACTAATGTCCACTGTTTTATCCCGGGAATTATACAGTGATTCTGTTCTGTGTCCAGTTTCCTGCTTGATGGGTGGATTCTTGAATTGAAGACAATTCAAGATCTGGGGTTGCATCTGGATCTAAATCAACAGTTGACTTATAACTCTGGGGAGTCTGAATGTAATTTGCTTTGAATAAATGTACGATCAAGTTATCATCTTATCACAAGCTATTTTCTATATACATGGTAGTAATTAAGAAAATATCAAATCAAGAAACTCAGGCTAAAAAATATTGTAACTCAAGAAAAAAGTGACAATATAAAATATTTGGCACTTATACACACAACCCTCATTTTCCCGGACCTCCTTCCCGGATATCAGATTTGCCGGTCAAAATCCGAGGTCAGGGGATATGTCAAAATCACGGACAAATGCCTGGTCCAGTCCGAAACCGACAAAGTTGTCCGGGCGGTCCAAGCGACTCCTGTCACCCCTGGTCAGTGTCCGCGCCTCCCGCAAGGTGGCAGCATGCTCAGCGGTCCCTATTGTTTACATTTGGGCACAAGACACTCACAGTTCACCTGCACCGCCTCCGTCAGTCCCCTGACCCCCAATGCCCCCGGTGCAGGAACGTCTCTGAGACTATTGAACAATTTCTGCAGCAGTGTTCGTGCTTCCACTCCCACCGTGTACTGCACACTCTCAACTCCTCACCCTGAAACGTCACCACCTGTACTGTGGACCTGCCCTCCCTGCTGGCGTGCGGCTGGCGTCCACCCCTCCCGCAACCCGCTGTCATCCATCTCACCTGTGCCTTCCTGAGGAGACAGGTCCACTACAGTCGCATGTGATAGCACATAGGACTCACCGGCTCATAGTGGTTCCCAAGGGATCGCTTGCAACCCTAAAAACAACAACAATGACGGTAAAAGTCCGCAGCTGGTAGTTGGTATATTGGGTTGCCGGACAGTAAATACTAGAGTAGGCTAAACGTCCTAGTGGTGGGTAATGGCCCTCGGACTGTTGCGATTCCCGGAAGGTTGCGGTTTCCCGGACCAGTGCTCCCCCCTATTAGTCCAGGAAAACGAGGGTTGTGTATTATCCTTACTCATACCCTCATTTCTCACTCACACTCCCTATCCTGCTTGCCAAATATTTTTTTTCTATGGCTTATCTATATTTATTTTGTAGAGAATCTAGAAATGCATATATAATGCCTGTAGCTTTATATTTTTTGCAGTCATATTTTCTTCTAAAATTGACTTGCTCTGATTCTCCCACTCTACTATACGCACCCACAGGAAAACCTTCCCCTTGAATATTTTGCTCTATTTTCTTGCCTGTTCCCATCATCTTCCGTTTGGCTATATTCACCTTCAGGACCTCTTCTCTCTATTGCTTGCTTCCAACCATAATCCTCCTTCTCAACTTCCTCTTTTTCAGGGGCAGTCATCAATCTTGACGATTCTCTTAAACCAAAACACTTCTCCCAAATTTTCAGTCCATTTTCTAACAGCTTCTACTTCCATCTTTGTTGCAAAGTTTCTTGCAACTTCTGTCACAAATGTTTGGCCTCTTTGTCCTTTTTTACACCTTTTCTCTTTATCCCTCTTCATCTTTTTTGATTTGAGGTCTACCCGTACCATCCCTGTGCAGCCGTCAAACAGCCTCTTCCAGGTATTGCCGTTTACAGTTTAGGACTTGCACTCTGGTGTTTCCTCATCACGATCAAGTTCCAACTGTTACTGCTCCCCACACTTGTGTGATAGCTTTTCCCTTCTTTCTTGTAATAGGTGTTTAGTATACTTTTAAGTAATCGTCCGACCCCCCATTTTTTCTTTGCATAATTATGTTGAATGTTCATTCAAAATGCCTAATCCACAAAAAATAATTAATTTCCAAACCTTATTTCCCTAAAAACATGACTTTTGTAAAAAGCGTGGGAAAAACAACAGCTCGGTTCCAGGAGTGGCGCGAAACCCGCTGATGACGGCTCGTGAGGCGGACGCCTCACACAGCCCACCTCTCCCCAGCGCACTAGGGCGGGTCATACTTGGGTGCCATCATGAATCTGAATGAAATCCTCTCATGAGGAGTGTCTAAATTATGTATTTTTATACAAGGAATTCAAATATGAGCTTATTTTAAGGATAGAACATCTCTAACCTACATCAATTTGTATTTTTAATTTTTCTATTTTACCCTTTACAGCCCCTTTATATAATATTAGACGACATAAGGCAAATCATGTATATTGATAAAGCCAAATCAAATTTTCATATTTATTAACATGTCAATCGCATGTATATCACTGAATACAATTACAAAGATTATTCTCCTGACTTCTTGAACTTTGCCAGGCTGCACAAGTCCTGTTTTGACTCATTTTTGGACATCAGCCTCCTGCTGGTTTCCTGAGCCCTGATCCCTCCATTCATGTGAAAAGTACTTAGCAGAAGCCTCAGTCACCATTTTAATAACCCTCTCAATGCTTTGTGTGTGGCAAGGCCAGTTGAGCACTTCCATGGGTGTTGACGAAGTTTTTCACCTCGGACGTGCTTAGAGAGCAGGTGAGAGGCGGCTCTGACACATCTTCTGACCAGCTGATCAGGTCACCTATGCTGGAAGCATCACAATTAATGTCAGGTGTCCTTCTGGCCCTAACAGAAGAGTCTCCTAGCTGAGCATCTGGGTCCCCATCTCCCCTGATGGCCAGGATTCTCTCCACCCCCCAAATCCTCTCCTTCTGATCCTCAGAGCACAGCATTGTTTGGAGGATGGCTTCACTGTGGGCATACCAAACAGATTTTTTCACAGTTGGCATTACAATGTCCAGCACCTCCTTCCTGTGACTTAAGGCATTCCAGTTGAAAGAAGATGTGCCTAGGCCCTTCAATCCAGGAGTGTTTGACTTTCACGTTGAACCAACATGGATAATACACTCCAATGATGAATTCCACAATGCAGTGCAGATTCTTCAGGTTCTTCCCTTTAAGTCCTTGTTTTGACACCCAAGGCCTGAGAAGTCTATCAGCTGTTGTGAGCCAGCGGCTGTGGTTTACTGGTCCTATCTTCAACAGAGCCAGCCCTGCAGGAAGCACTCCATCCCTGACTGCACAGACAATTTTATAGCCATAGTGTTGATCAGTTGAGAGATCTTGAATGACCTTGTCAGGCAGCTTGATCAGTGGAGGGCCAACGGAGATACGGGTGAAGTTTGGATTGATCTCAAAGTCTGTAGCAGAATCAAGGAACTTTCCTATTGGCCCGGATAATTGTTTGTCTGACAGAGTAGGGCCATCAAGGCCAACATTCAAATGGCACAGGGGAAGTTCACCAGTGTGTAAGTTGCACACCAACCAGACCAGCTTTCTCCCCAGGTGCAGTTCCAGCTTCCGCATTACTCCAGCTTTCACACCAGTGTTGACATTTGTAGAGTCTCCTCCAATGGCCAACAAGGTTTTATCAAAACCCCTCTCTTTCAGCCAAGCAAACATGATCTTAGCAATCTTCTCCGCATGTGACTCCTCTTTAGTTGCTTTCTCTGGGATAAAGTGAAACAGATAGTAGCTCCCAGGTTCACTAACAGCACTGTAGTGTTCTTCCTTGATCATAGCAGG
This sequence comes from Chionoecetes opilio, assembly GCA_016584305.1. Taxonomy (NCBI): domain Eukaryota; kingdom Metazoa; phylum Arthropoda; class Malacostraca; order Decapoda; family Majidae; genus Chionoecetes; species Chionoecetes opilio. Next base: position 220,494 of record JACEEZ010014639.1, on the reverse strand, counting down.
AAAAGATTGGTCACTTCCCTCAGCTTCCATCATCACATTGGTCAGGTCAATCCGCCCATCAAAGAGGATGCAGGAGATGCCCCCGTCCTCCCTGCACTTTTCTTCAAACTCTTGCCCCAGCTCTCTCATCAACTTCTCCTGTGCTCTCTTGACCTTGCTCTTATCAATCACTTTACTTGTGTTGTCTTCTGTGATAATTCCTGCATCAATCAGAGCTGCTGTTGCTATTGCTGCAGTTGGCCTTAGCCCTATGCCATATCTTACACTAGCAAGGGCAATGTTTGAAATTTCATCATAGTTTTTGTGTACCTTAGTCGAAGCTGCAGGCTTATGGTCAATTTCTGGAAAAAACTCAACTTCTGGAACAAACTCATCTTCAGCACCACTTCTCTCCAATTCCAGATCCTCATCACCATCAGCCAAAAATATCTTCACATGCTCCCTGACTGCCTTCTCTGCTGCTGCAGCAGTTTCCTCCTTGCTCATTTTGATTCTCTTTGCCTTCTTTTCCATCACCTGCCTTTCTAATGTTCTCAACATTCTCTTGTGCTCTGGCAAATCAGGGCCACTTATTTGATGGGGTCCTTTACTTCCAACCTTCACTCTCTGTCCCATGATTTAGGCTAGATCTTTCAAAGGAATCTTTTTCTATCTGTTGCAGGAATGATTAATGTGGGCTTGGATATCACAGCCCTCACAGCCTCCCACCTCACAACTGGTAATCTGACACTTGCAAGTCAAAATATCAAATAATTTGTCTAACTTGACAATGAACCTCTCTTTGGCTTCAAGTTTGCCGTTCTCAAGAGAAACCTTCACTGCCTGATTCCAGACCTCCTTGAGCTTGGATATGATGGTCACCTTTTCATTGATGACAGGTGGCTTGAAAAGAGCATTAGCTTTGCTCCACTGACAAATCAGACCAGGGCAGATGTCCTTCACCAGCTTGTCCAATTGGTAGTTCCTCCTGTCATCTTCACTTTGCTCCCTCAAGTCGATGCCATACTGCAGGATATCCCGCACAATTGGCAGTTCAGACACCAACAGCTCCCGCCCAGTGCCAACAAGATTACTCAAATGAGAACTTGATTTCGTCCTTGTTCTGACTTGAGCCATTTTCTTAAGCAATTCACACTGAAATATAAATAATTATACATCAGGTAAGTAGTTTATCCACTACAGACATGTATTATAGTAATGCACAGGTAAATATTAGGGAAAACTGGCAAAATAATCCCTTCATGGGTATTTATTTTGCTTCACAGGAAACTTGGGCTAGCAATAGGTATTTGGTAAGTACACAAAGCTTACCGCCTCTGCAAGGAGCGGTTGGTGTTTACAAGACGTTTATGCTGTCTGCAACAGTGCAACAAGGTGATGCTTTGCTTACATGCGTCTTTCATTATTCCTTACTTCTATGCGTATTATTATCTATGGCAGCATATGCCAAACTGTATGCTAATTTTAATTAAGTTGAATGAGACCTATTTTTCTTTAAATATTTAGATGTCTTATATATTTTATGAAGTAGTTAGAACAATACTGTATGACAGAAAATAATGTGAACAGCCATGACAGGAAAATTGAAGAGGCATATGCTGGGGTAACTGCAATAACAAATTGATCACCCATTTAATAATAACAAACTGCAAATTAATGTAGGTTAGGGTTATCAGAATTATACTTTTTCTTCAAATTTGTGTTCTACACACCAAAATACGTTATTTAAACACCCCTCTCCATTAATTGAAGAAAAAAAAAATAGTATGACCCTCCCTACCGGCGCACACGGCTTCTCTACACACATATCTTGGCCGTATAGGTCGAGAACGGGTGATAAGCTCTCTGGAAAGGCACAGCTTTCTTGCTGCACCCATAAAGGATTGCTGCACCCATAAAGTATATGCCATATCTCCCCAAAAATCGATCAGAAACACCCAAAATTCTTCAAGTACTACTATATTTATTTTAAATTTTACGTGTATTTGTATTACCACCGGTTTGGGCTTCATCATGTGACGTCACCTAGCCGTGGTGCGTCATCTGCAAGTCGTGGGGAGCATTTTGGAAGCTCGGGGAATTTACAGATTTTGATTGCGGATTATTTAAAAACGGGTGAATGGATGCAAAAAGTGACAACATATTGTTGATATACTCGATAATGGCTATATTTTGACTGCATTAAATCAGGAATGATGAAATGGTCTGGACGATTACTTTAAGCCAAGCCTCCTACAAAATTCCATCTCTCTCTCCCTCATGATTTTGTCACCATAACCATACCTTCCCATAACATCCTCAAATCCTGATTTATCTCTCCCAATTTCAGGGTTGTTGATTTTTTTTATTAAAAAAAAAAAAAAAAAAAAAAAAAAAAAAAAAAAAAAAAAAAAAAAAACTGATTTATTTGATTTAAATCAATTTTTTTATTTTTTATTAATTTGATGTTCTACATGAAATCTAACTACTACAGGATATTGTTTAGCATATTTATAACTAAAGAGATAGAATAAGTTAATAAAAAATGCATATAACATGAATATAACCTATAATGCATATAACAGTACACTCAAAACTGAGGAACCGCCTCGGTACAGAGGAGGCAGCAAAACTTGTTTTCCTTTTGAAATCCATGAATAAACACACTCCTCCTCATGATCATGATGATGTTGAAATTCTTTGTTGGGTCTAACCATAGACCACTGTATACCTGGACTGCGCACGAGACAATGTTTTGAATTGCGGGGCCGCATAGGGTTCATTAGGGGCCTGCGGGGCGCCTGACGAAGAGATACGTATAGTGGTCTATGGACTATCATATAGACTGGTTTATCAGTATATATGATATACTGTAATCTTCGTAAATGTTTGTTCTATAATATTATAAAATAAAAAACAGTAAAACACGCTAAAGAAATGCCATTACGAAACTATGAAGAAATATGCATGAACTTAATATTCACTTAACTCTTCGCCATTTAAAAATTTGCGAGTCAACTTTTATCATGAAGGGTATCAATAGAAGCGCAATTTTATTAGCTTTCCATTGCTATATTTCATTATCTGATAAATGAATTAGAACCATGCATAAATTAGCGTTAACTAAATAAATAAAATCATCAATCGGGTAATTTTCCCGATTGACGGTTATTTATTTACTTATATATTTCGTTTTCTGATAAATTAATTAGCGTTGACTAAATAAATAACCTCATCAATCGGGAAAATTACCCGTTTAATGATTTTATTTACTTAGTTAACGCTAATTTATGCATGGTTCTAATTAATTTTAGATAACGAAATATAGCAATGGAAAGCTAATACAATTGCGCTTCTATTGATACCCTTCATGATAAAAGTTGACTCGCAAAGTTTTAAATGGCGAAGAGTTGAAGTGAATATTAAGTTCATGCATATTTCTTCAGAGTCTCGTAAAGGCATTTCTTTACCGTGTTTTAGTTTTTTATTTGATATTATAGAACAAACATTTATGAAGATTACAGTATATCATTTATACATACTGATAAACCAGTCTATATGATCCGTATATATATATATATATATATACACACAAACCTCGATTTCCCGGACCTCGATTTCCCGGATATCGGATTTGCCGGACAAAATCCGAGGTCCGGGGATATGTCAGTCCTGGACATTTTTTTTTTTTTTTTTTTTTTTTTTTTTTTTTTTTTTTTTTACGTTGAAATGCCTGGTCCTGTTCGTAAATTGACAAAGTTGTCCGGCGGTCCGAGCGTCTCCTGTCACCCCTGGTCAGTGTCCGCGCTTCCCGCCAGGTGGCAGCATGCTCAGCGGTCGTATTGTTTACATTTGGGCACACGACATTCACGGTTCACCTGCACACCCTCCGTTAGTCCCCTGACCCCCACTGCCCCTGGTGCAGGAACGTCTCTTGAGACTATTGAACACTTTCTGCTGCCTCCCGCCAGGTAGCAGCATGCTCAGTGGACGTAAAAGTCCGCGGCGGGGTAGTTGATATTGGTGGTTGCCGGACAGTAAATACTAGAGTAGGATAAGCGTCCGGGGGTGGGTAATGTGGGTTTTTTTAAAATTTTATTCTCTTACTGTCTTCTTTATAGGGACTGGCAACTAAGCGGACTTTGTGTTACCCATTTTTGCTGTACCCTTGGCCAGTTCTTTGTGACGTAAAAAAAAAAAAAAAAAAAAAAAAAAAAAATATGGCATCGGACTGTTGCGTTTCCCGGACTTTTGCGGTTCCCGGACCAGTGCTCCCCCCCAATTAGTCCGGGAAATCGAGGTTTGTGTGTATATATATGAATCCGAGCGGCCCTCCGATTACAGGCCCTTGTGCGACAGGCCGATATTCCGTACGCAGTTCAGGTATACAGTGGTCTATGGTCTAACCAATTAAATCAAAGTGGAATTTGTTTATTATATGCAGTTACAAGGTACTGTACTTTCTTTTAGCTAACTCTGGATAATAAACATGAAAAAGGAGTTTGAACTATTATGGGTAATTTTATATTTATCTATACTTTTTCTTAATAATGCTAATTCCACTATTAGTACTGCAGATGGGTGAAATATTTGGAAGAATTGTGGGTTTGGTGAAACAAGCATGAAACTTGGCAGACAATTAAAAAAGGTACTTGGGAAGATATTTGGCTATAGGGCCATTCCAGATTCATTCCATGAGCGGAGTGCCTGCCATTTTACAAAATGGCTGCCAAAATATCTTCTCGAATGTTGTATCCGCCATAGCAATGGTGCTCTGTGCACTCTTTTATGTTTTTCCTCTACTTTTTTTTTCTCTCTCTAGTTTTTTCTACTCTAGTGGCATATGTAATTGTTTTGGGTACAATAGATGTGGTATTAGTCACAAGATAATTAGAATAAAATACATTTTTAATATTATTTGGAGCCAGAAGGCTCACATGATGGCTTGTGAATTATGGCCTTGGATTCCAGTCACCCATCTTCTTCGCTGGATGGTATCTGGTCCCGAGATGGCTCGTTTAATTCAGGAATTCGAGAGATCAACCGAGAAGAGGCAGGACACAGATGGACGTCACCATGAACAGAAGAGACATGCACAGATGGCATTTGCACAAGATGTGCGATCACTGAGCCGAGCCATGGAAGAGATAGGGAACCCGTTCGCTGAATACAGCAGTGATCTCCTTGTCCTGAACAGCAGAGACGTTGTGGACACAGCAGTGGCAGACACAGTGCGGCAGATGGAGAAACTTGGACTCGAGCAGTATGAGACATATGTGTTGAAGAGAGCAGGGATGTCAACAAGAAAAGAAAAAAACCTCTGAAATAAAATAATAGGGCGACCAACTCATCCGAGCGCAGCGAGTCTGACCGACCGAAGCGAGGGAACCTCCCAGCTGGGGGTTCGGGGGGCGCTGTAAGCCCCCCCGCGATTTTTTGTAAATTTCATGCTCTGAGAGAGCTTCTGAGAGGTCCTTGGTTATATCTATAATAATTTCTGGTCTCAATTTTGTCTGTTTTTGTGTCCACAATTTGTGTATATGTATATATCTCTGGCCATACTATATTGAGTATATACCCTCTGGCCAATCTGGCTTGCCTCCTGCTGTGGGCATCCCTGCATTGAACTCTCCAGGCCTGGAGCCTGCAAACTTGACACAGTGAGGGCAGTGTGCCAATCGATACCAGACCCGTGGGCCACCAGAGTTATCTCACCTGGCTGTGGCTGCTGTATTCCACCCCCAACATACTGCCTCCTGAGCAAACTTGTAGCAGTGGAGTCAGGAGATATCGGCAGCCTAGTATTAACTTCCCACTAGGCAGCCAAAAAATGTTTTATGGTCTGTGCTGGATCAGTGGCCAGGGTCAGGTTCGGCTGTGGGCTAGGCAACTATGTACACTCCCCGCTTTAGCCGTGCGAAAATCCGGTCACCCCAAACCTCCTGGCGTGTCACTTCCTTTTAAATGCCTTATCGACGGGCGTATATACTAGAAGGGGAATACACACACACACACACACATCTGCTGTGTATCTCTGATACTCTGACGAGAGAGAGAGAGAGAGAGAGAGAGCGTAGATACTAGAAGGGGAATACACACACACACACACATCTGCTGTGTATCTCTGATACTCTGGAGAGAGAGAGAGAGAGAGAGAGAGAGAGAGAGAGAGAGAGAGAGAGAGAGAGAGAGAGAGAGAGAGAGAGAGAGAGAGAGAGAGAGAGAGAAGAGAGAGAGAGAGAGAGAGTTAATGGGGAAGAATATAAAACATATATATAAAAACAGGAACCACAATATAATACGACTATATATAATTTGAGGCGGAAGAATGTAGAAACAGGGAGGAAGCCAGGCAGGAGAGAGAGGGGGAGAGGGGGTAGGCGGGAGATAGGGTCATATTACCGCGGTAGGAAAAAGGAGAGGATGGGGAGGAAAGAAAATACAGAGAGAGAGAGAGAGAGAGAGAGAGGAGAGAGAGAGAGAGAGAGAGAGAGAGGAGAGAGAGAGAGAAGAGATGAGAGAGAGAGAGAGAGAGAGAAGAGGAGAGAGAGAGAGAGAGAGAGAGAGAGAGAGGAGAGAGAGGAGAGAGAGAGAGGAGAGAAGAGAGAGAGAGAGAGAGAGAGAGAGAGAGAGAGAGAGAGAGAGAGAGAGAGGAGAGAGAGAGAGAGAGAGAGAGAGTAAAACTGATGGTAGAAGAGAGAGATAAACTGAGGGTAGAAGAAGAGATAAGCCTGCCTTCCTTCTTCCCCAAAAGAGGCCCCACACCCAGAAGTCCATCCTGTAAAGGGGAATTTTTTTTTTAAGACGGGTTTGTCTGATGCAGGGCCCCTTACGCGGGCTGTATTTCCGAAACAACCCAAGGTTTTTCTTAAAAAAATACCCTCGTTGTGTTTCCACACAGTTCGTAGTGAAATCTCTACGAAACAATAACCCTAACCTAACGACCCTTTAAACCAAACGACCGTCGGGGAAAAAATTTCACCCCCCGCGTCATTGCTTAAAAAATAAATAAAAAATGATAATAAAAAAAAAAATTTGATAAATAAAAAAACAATATTTCTCTCCTCGAATGGATGGAAGGAGAGAGGGGAGAGAGAGGGGAGAGAGAGAGGGGAGAGAGGAGGAGAAGGGGAAAGAGAGAAAAAGGGAGAGAGAGGGGGGAAAAGGAGAGGAGGAGAGGAGAGAGAGAGGAGAGAGAGTTAATGGAGAAAACTTTTTACAAATAGGAGGAAGTCACAGAAAGATGGAGGAAGAGAGGGGGGTAGGGGGCGGGTGAAAAGGACAATTGCCCGGGGGTAGGAAAAATTTAAGCAATTTGTATGAGAATTAAGGACCTATTTTCTTTTGGGAGAAAATTGGGGTGAAAAAAAGCCCTACTGGTTTTCTAAAGACCCCCGGGGCACTCTAAATAGATCCCAAGTTTTTAAGCAGCCTTCCTACCCAGCCTTCTCTCTCTCTCCCCCTTACCTTCGTCGGACGAGAGATGTGTTTTTGTTTTTGGGGGTTTTGTGTGTTGTGTGTGGGGTGTGTGGGGTTTTTTTTTTTTTTTCCCTTCTCTCTCAAGTGCCCTTTTTATAAGGCATTTAAAAAGAAAGGAATGACACGCAAGGTATTGGGGTGTTTTTTTGGGGATGTTTCCAACCAAAAAGGTGTTATGTACACCCCCCCCCCCAATTTTTTTAACCGGAATCTACACGTTTCACAAAAAATGCCCCAACTGGCAATAAAATCCCGGGGAAATCCGCGACCCCGGGAAAAAAGGGACACCCGGGAAAGGGGTGTAAACCCCAACAGGCCTATACAGATCCTCAAGCGGAAAAACCTCCATTTTTTCACCGCCCCAGTCAGAGAGAAGCAAGGAAAACACACAGATGTCTTTCCTGAAAAGACTTTTCGCCTTCTCCAGGCTGACATTGCCCCCCCAAACGCCAGGGTATTTACGAGTTTTTCAGCCAAAAACCCGGGCCGTCCACCGTCTGTCTCAGTGGGGGGCCTGGAAGGAACAATCTGACTTATGCCCGCCGGGAAAAACCTTGTTCCAGTGAAAGAGGACTCTCCCCCCCCAAGTAAGTCAACTTTGGATGGTGCTGCCATCATCACAGCTCGACCAGGACTGCAAAGACATTCAATTTTTATGCCACTGATGTTTCGTCCGTATGTCACACCCCAGCTTCAAGTAGAAGGACTGACTTTGTCGGGGATCGGACATGGAGACAGTTGAAGGGGGGACACCGCAGCAAAGAGGAAAGGAGTTTGGGACGGTCGGCCATCAAGTCATTCCGGGAAAGGCAAAGTTTCTCCCGCATAACGACAACAAGAGGAGCTGTTTCCTTCCTGGCTTTAACGTGGGAGACATGACACCCAAAAAACTTCTCACCACACAAGCACTGGCGTTCTTTGCTCCAAACGCCAGGGCTGTCAGCTCTAAGGGCCCGACCATGAGGATAGGGGGCCAATAGCGCATAGGGGTAATTTTCAAAGTCAATATAGTTTTACTACTTTTGTGGTTTCTGCCTTGTACATTTGACCCTTTAGCTCGCGGGGTTTTAGGGTCGCAGATTTTCAACTTTTTTTTTTTTTTTTCTCCCAATTGCTTCTCTCTACAGGGGGCCTTTTCCACCCATGTATGGATTTTCCACATGTTTTGGGGAGACCCCTCATACGCTTTCCCTAAAAAGGGGGAGTCAAAATCAAAAGCTTTTTGTTCATCAATCCCCTCCTCGACTGACTGTTTCAAACCCTTAAAACACCGCGCAATTTGCTTCTCTTTTTCTCTTTTACCCTTATTTTTAGCTCACTGCTTTCTGAAATTTCGAACTGCATGCCCCCCCCCCCTCCCCCCGGCCTCGCTGCACAAACTTTTACCATTCTATCCCTATTTGTCCATCTTCCAATGCAAGAGTTAATCAGTATCTTAACTCTTTCCTCCCTCACTGGTAAACTTGGAACCTTTTTCCCGTTTTATTTCCATTTCCTAGACTTAAATCTTTTCAAAAGAAGAGTAACAAAACCTCCCGAATGAATTGGGTCACCCGTTTTATTTTATTCTCTTACTGTCTTCTTTATAGGGAATGGAACTAAGCGGGGTTTTTGGTTACCCATTTTTGTTGTCCCTTGGCCATTTTCCCTTGTGATTTTAAAAAAAAAAAAAAAAAAAAAAAAAAAAAAACTAGGGGTAAATGAATGATAATTCATGCTCGCGGATTTACGATACTCGCGGGGTGTCTCTTTTTCCCAAAACCCCGCGAGCATGAAGGGTTATTGTACTTAGAAATGTTGTGTGCAAATTTTTCGGTAATGGGTTTGATTTTAGAGGGGGGCGGATTGATCTTAACATTTCCTTTTTTCGCCCTCGGGTCATGCCCACGAGAAAGCAAATGAATTTTGGCTTCTTGGCCAATTTTTCCTACTTCCAGGAGCAAACTTCCCCCGGGGATTTTTACACGATTTTTCACGCACACAAGGAAGAAAAAGAAACGGTGCAGCAGAGTGACTGAGGCTGCAAAGGAGGTCCTCGACTTCTGGACACGAGCTAGGCCCCCCATCGCGAAACTACGGAGGGGGAAGATTACTGGATTTTTCGACAGGGACCCTAGAAAAAGCAAGAATAACTCTGGAGTCCACGCCTCCCGAAAAACGAAATTTTCCCCAAAAAAGTCCCCAACCTTTTGGACACCCCACTCCGACCCCTCACTCTGATACCTTTCCTGAAGACAAGGAATTCCTTTTTTGCCCAGCGGGGAAGGGGAGGCGGGGTTCGAGGCTGGTCGGACAAGAAGCTGAAAGAATCGGTTTGCCGAGGGAAACTCTCTTCCCGTAGCCGTAAACAGACCCCAAAAAGGAGAAGAGAGGTGGAGCGGAGTCGTCATCGTCTAGTCATAAACCCACCAACGCTCCCAACACTCACTTTTTTTCCCCGACGCCGGGGTCGCTTCCCCCCACCAAAGCGATTAGGACACGAGGCACGAAGCCCGTCCTATCCCCTGACTCGTGGGGCCCTTGACAGAACGGGGGGTCAGAGCCGCCAAGCCCTCAAATTGTGGGGGCTAGGGGAAGTCTTGGGCCAGATCCAAAGAGCTTGTGCTAAATCCCCAGCCCATTCGACAGGCAAAGCGAGAAACAGGCCCCTTTGGGGAAGGAATCAAAGAGATTTCAGTCCCTTACCCCTCTTTACCCGTTCATTGGGAGGGGATGACCCTTCCTAGGACGATGGCATCCCCCGCCGAAAGACTCGCCATCCTCGTCACAGGAAAGGAGTGGAGAAGCTCCTAGGGCCCCGAAACTGCACTCCGGGAACTGGTGATGCCCCGCTAAAAAGCTGTTTTCGAGGCTTAGAAACTGGGGGGGGGTCCAGGAACGAGTCGTGGCAATGTGCTTCGACACAACCATGCCAACACTGGGCATCAAGGGTGCATACCTCTTGCACAGAAGACGGCCGCCCCTCTTTCATTTTGCTTGCCGTCATCACGTCCACGAACTTGCCCTTTTGAGAAGGCCTTTTTCTACGTTTTTGGGGTCATCTTCTGGTCCGGATCACCATTTTCTCTCGCTTAAAAGGACTACTGGTCTTACATCAACCAGTGGGGAAATAAACCCTCCCCCCAAACGAAGATCTGCCGGGCTTGGTCTCCAAAGGGGAGTTCATTCAAGGGTTTAAACCCCCCTGCTTCAGACAAAGCGCCCCGGGGGACTTAAGGAACTCGCTGAGCTGAGCACCCTTTTTCCTGGCGGCGCTTTTCCAAAGACCTCGATCCGTAGCCCCGGGGAGCTTTTAAAATCGAGCGGTTGGAGGGCGCGTATCATTTTAGGCTCTGAAGATGTCTTGTTTCGGGAGCGCTGACTGGAGTCGTCACACCTCGAAAAATGTCACCCCTCCAGCATTCCATCGTTCAAAACAGAGACTACGTCCTGCGATGGTTCGAATCGACGGTTCCATCCTTCGTTTCCCCCCAAACGACTAAGGCATCCTTCAGTACCCCAAAAGTATTGGGAAGGCCTGTTTTCAAACCACTCTGAGCCGCCATTTCTGGTATTGAGCGAGGATCTCATTGGGCCCTGTCACTGTTCGACCACGTTCCCTGTCCCGACAAACAAGAATTGTACGGCCCTTTCTTACGATAAAGGAGCCGAGGAACCCGAAAGCAAATAAACCTCCATCATCACAAGTTCCTCGCAACAATCCCTCCTTCGCCACGAAAAATTCCCCTCCGCCTCTTCGAAGTCTTGTTCAAGACCGATTTTCCTGTCCCCCAACCCCTGGGAGGGCGAAAGGAATGTACGTCGGGGGCCTGCCGCCGAATCGAGGGCCTTCGCGTCGTCAACGACGCAGCCGAGCGAGGAGTGGCGCTCATCCAGCCCTTCAACCTCCCGGCTGACCAAAGACGGAACAGCGCCAGTTCCTCCCCAAGTTGTGGAGGGCCCTCCCATCAACAGCCCCCGGGGCCCTCGAAAGGGTTCCCTTCCCCCCGGGCCAAACCCCCACAAATGATGGGGTGCTCCCCATGATAAACCCCCCCCCCCCCCCCGAGGGGGGTAAAACTCACCAAGGGGGACCGCAGCCCCGCTGGGGGAAGGGATGTCCGGGTTTTTCTCTTTCAAGAGATGACACCCCCCCCCTTAATAGGCCGTGCATAAGGGTAAATAACAAAGTTGTAAACCGCCACCCCCAAATATCAACCCATTTAGGTCAAACTTTTCATACATGGGTTTTTGCAAGATGCACCCTTCACAAAAAAAGAAAGGAAGAAAAATTCAAACTTTTGATTTTTATTGGCACCCTAATGGGGAGGCTGACACTCGATCCCCTCCTGCACCTCCCGGATGCCCTACAACGGGGGGAAAGCAAAGTGTCAAAACGCACAGTTGATACAGACTGGGAGTCCCCCCCGGCCATAGCATCACAATCGCCCCAACTCTCTGAAACCCGGATTGCCTTTGGGGGCTGGGAAAGCTTCAGGTTCTCGCTGCTATGAGATCGCCAAAACTCTTGGTCCTGCCGATGTGTGGCCTTGCGGTTCCCCCCCTTTACTGGATGTGACAAAAGGTGTCCTGTTTTTTGGGGGCAGGGGGCAAAAGACTGCATGGGACACCTGGACCACCTATGGAGACGTCCACCAGCATTTTGGCCTTGGGTGCCATGCCAGACCCCCATGCCATTGACGATAATGCAACCACTGGAGGATTTGTGGTTCTGCTGTACATCGCACCAGCACGAGGAGGTTTTGAACCAGGGAAGGAAACACTGTTCAGCAGAAAGGCAGAAACCCTTATGGTCTGCCTCCTACACAGGCTGCATCATCCAACACACCCAAAAGAGCTGTCTACCAGGGGTGGTCACTCCTGTTGGGCCCAAATATGCCCCTGCTCCAAGCTTTTGTCACCAAGTGAATGGGGCTGGAACCAGAAGCCTGGTGGTGGTGGAGTATAAACCCGGACGACCCACCAGAAGCTCAGAACTTGCAGGGAAAATCTTTTTTTCGATGTTTGGGTGCAAGAACGGGGTGCAAAAGGACGTGCAAAAGGCCAAAAAAGGGGGCTCTTCAGTTACATAAAAGCCTTATAACTCGGCACGATAGGGTTTGACCCTTACCCATTATTCAATGTGCCGAGTTATGCATTCCTCCCTGATTGAAAAAAAAAAAAAAAAAAAAAAAAAAAAAAAAAAAAAAAAAAAAAAAAAAAAAAAAAAAAAAAAAAAACTACAAACTGTAACCCCAAAAAAACCCTTTTTAACAATAAAGGTAGGGGGATATCCAAAAATTTTTTTTACTAATAAAACTGTATTTAAACCCAAAATTTTTTTTAAACCCTGTAGCAAACCTTAAAATTTTTTTACATACTTGAGCACTTAGTTACTGCAAAACTTGCCCGTCCATTAACTTAACCCTTTAAATGGATGCAGGGGGGAACAGGGGGGGGGCATGAGCCCAAAATACAGGGGTCCTATAAGAACCCCGCCGCGCCACCACGGGCGGGGGCCAACCAACACAGCCCCCCGAGTAAACCTCCAGGGCCTACCAACCCCCCCTGGACTCACCCCGCCTGCACGCACTATAGGCATAGGTGTTTAAAAAAAAATTCCACCTATTGGCTTGCAAAAAGACATAATTAGCTATTTTATTGTGTGTACCTTGCTACCTACATAAACAGAAGAAAAAATTCTGGGTTGTTTGACGCACTTGAGAAGTGGGCCTGATTTTTTAAAATTGTAAAAAATGATTAAAAAAGGGAAAAAATTCTTATTTTTTAGCTCAAAAAATAATTATTTGCCATTTCCCAAATGTTATGGGGCAGTAAAAATTTTCTGATGTTGATTTATAATACAAAGGGAAAAAATTCCCCCCCCCAGAATTGACTTTTAACCCACAATATAAAAAAAATTTTAAAAAAGCGATGGGGGGCGGCCATCTTGAAAATGGCCCCATTTTTTTTTTTCCCCCGGGGGCGAATCGAGAGGCCCTAAAAACTAAAAAAACACCACGGGGCATGTCTAACCTGCGGACCCAAAAATTCCTTTGTTGTTTCTAAAACCCACAATACTTTCACCTATCCTGCAGTACTAAAATCCCACTAAAACACTCTCCCTCGTAAAAAAAAGGGCGGGGGGGTTTTGGGATTAAACGCAATTTAAAGATTTTACGCACAAAATTTTTGTAAAAACCAAAAACCCGATTACTTTAAAAAAAATTCAAAGGGTTTAGGGCAAAAAATTTTTAAGGGACAAAAAAATATGAAAAAAAATGAAAAAAAAGAAAATGTAAAAAACCCAAAAAAAAAAATTTTGAAATATCCCCTCCCTTAAACCCCTGTAAAAGAAAAAAAAACGAACAACCCAAGAAAAAGGCCCTAAACCCGGCCCCCCCCCCCCCCTTTTTAGGGTTTTTTTAAAACTTTTTTGGGGGGGGGAAAAAGAAAAAAAACAGGGTTTTTTCCGGGTGGTTCGTTTTTATGTCCTTTAATTCAAAGTGAAACGATTTGCATAATGTCTACTAAAAGCGTTTTTTGTATGGTATGCAGGGGCCCAAAGGGGCCAAAAAAAGGGTAAAAAAACTAAAAATTTAAAAAATTTAAATTAAAAAGTTTTTTGAAAAAAAAAGTGTAAAAGGGATCCCGTTTAAAAGGACATCGCGAATTTTTTTAAACCTTGCTCCGTCGCCTGTGGGGGAAAATTTAAGGGAAGGAAAAGGGAAAAAATTTAAACCCAAGTGCAAAGAATGCTATTTCCTTTGGGACAGCAAAATTTAAAGCTAAAAGGCATGGGTCCACCTTTCATGGAAGAAAAGGGGGAAAGGGACTTTTGGCATTAGGGGTTTGGAGGACGAAATGTGCGGGGGGGAAAGGGACTCGCCCAATGAGGGAACCCCTTTTGGAGGGGCCAGGAAAAAGCTCCTCATTTTTGGATTGTTTTTAATTTTTGGGCTAAGGATAGGCATTTGCGGGAAACCTAGTGGAGTTTCTGCTCCCCCAAACCTTTCAAGGGCCAAGCAAGGGGGGTTTGGAAAGGTTCAAAAAAACAGGAATCATCTGCATTTGGTAACCCAGCCCTGGGGGCAGCTTGGGCCCTAAACCCAAAGAAGCGCCAGGATTATCTGCCATTTCCCTAAAGAAAATTATCGAGGACGGGGGGTACACAGCAGGGCCCAAATGTTCAACTTTTATGAAACTGGAACCCCCCCACGGGGGAAAAGAATGCCCAAAGGCCCGTGATATCCCCGGGGGGAGGGGAAAAAAAGCACCAGGTTTATAAAGCCTCCAAGGATAGAGTGTCACTGCTGGTTTTGGGGGCAATGCAGAGGGTGATTTCAAATAAAGGGCGTCCTCATTGGCTATTCAAAAAAAACCCCCCCGGGGCCTTAAAGGGTCATGTTAAGGAAAAGTCGGCCAGTCATTTTTCCGTTCCAAAAAAAAGCGTGGCCAACCAAAATATCCAGGATTGGGTTTACCAATTATTTTTGCCCTGCTTGGGGGCGGGTTTCGTAAAAGGGGGAAGAAAAAAATTGGGTCACAATGCCTGCTGCTCCCTTGGGCAACGCCCCCACCCCCCCCTAACAACCCTTTCTGACTTGTTGAACCATTCGAGTGGGAAATTTTTTCCAAAAAAAACCACATCACTAATCCAACCCAAAGGCCAAGGGGGAATTTTCCACCTTTAAAAATTATTATCTCCCCTCGTCCTTCCCCGAAAAAGATTTAAGCCTGGACGCTGACGAAAACTTCCATTTGTCAATTTTTGGGAAAGGGAAATTTAACATCAAGAATGCTATTGACAACATTTTGAATTTTCCTTGGGGTGAGGTCACACCCTCCATATGAATGCCCGTTTTTGGGAAAAAATTGTGGCCAGAATGTGTCCACAAAATTTTAAAAGGTTTTTTTGAAACCAATCCCGTCGTGCGAGAAATTGTTAACCTTTTCACAACAAAATGGTTTTTTGGACGAAGTTTGGGGGAAAAGATATTGTTTACTGTTGGCATCTCATGATGAGGAAAACTAGAACGAAGACTTAATGGCCATCGAACAAGTCAGAGCACTAGGGGAGGAAACGCAGGGGAAAGATGCCCCAGACCCGAGCTTCACAAAAATGGGAAAGTCTTAGCTGATGTTATCCCCAAAATTTAAAAGTGGCATTCAGACTTTGTGAATACGACCCCAACCCCGTAAACGCAGTCTAAAATTTGAAAACACAGTCAGAAGGCTCCCCTGCCTACAAATGCTTCATCAAGAAAAGTCCAAAAAGCAAAAACAGAAACTAAACTCATTCTTCATAAACCTCGCACACACCAGCCAGCTCTACTTCTACCTTTCCGACGATGATGCCCCCACTCCCCCCATAATCTGCCGCACCCCCCAGCCACCATTTTGTCACCTCAAGCCTCAAGTATTCTTCTATATATGATAAAACTTCTTATATCTTTTAACTTTAATATTTTTATATTTCTATGTCTATGCTCAAAAATTAATGATGACTGCATTTTATGAGGGTTGGGTTGTGATTTTTTTTTCGTAAGAACGACCCCACTTTATAAGGGAGCAAGGGGAAAAAGGGAAATTTCTTTTAAACGCATTTTCACTAACCCCGTTTTCCCAAGAAGTAACTCTGCTTTAATGAGGGGGGTGTAATTGTTTTAATTAAAAATGTTTATAATTTTTGTGTAGAAATAATAATTACTTTGTCAGTTAAAAAAGAAAATAATATTTTTTGTTTGATAACATGGTCGACAAAAAAAAGGGTTCCGATCATTTTGGGGGGTTTTGGAAACTTTTCTTTGCTGATTTAAAAATTATTTTATTATTTTTTTTTTTTTTTTTTTTTTTCCATCACAAGAAAGGGCCCGGGGGCAAATAAAAATGGGAAAACACAAAGCCGCTTATTTCCCGTCCCTATAAAGAAGACAGTAAGAGAATAAAAGAAAAAGGGGTCAAGAAAAAAAAAAAAAAAAAAAAAAAAAAAAAAAAAAAAAAAAAACCCGGGGTCAATTAGTGCCGTTGTTTGAGGCTGCCGTTTTTTTGAATCCCGGTTAAATGATTTCTCCTTATTTAAAATTAATACGTATATATAATTAATAAAAATCGAAACAACCCCCGTTAATATATTACTCAAATTAAATTCTGGTGGGGCCTACGGCTTATTAGGACTAATTTACATTTGGAAAAAAATATACTTAAATAGTTCCCAAAAATATATCCGAAAATGTGCCAATTTTGGGAAATATCCGAAAATATGCCAAAACTAAATTTTGACTTTAATATATATTATAATATATATCTGTTTTTTGGGAACAAAATTTCGAGATTTTTTTTGAGAAAAAGGGGCCTAGTTCGAAAAACAGTCAGATCTAGACTGTTCTTCAGAACATCGATTTTCAAATTGGTTTTAAAATTCATATATAAAAACTATACCTAAACACAAAAGAAAACCACCCTGCTCCATAAACATCAGAAGTGTTTCTGTTTTTGCTCTTTCGTTGTAGGACAGCTACTTTCACGTTTAGCGCCCGAAATAGCCCGTACATGTTGGGACTGAATCGCCTTTGGTATCGGGTTCCATGGGGGAAATGTCCTGGTGGAAACATTCCCCCTGTCTCATGACTGCCCCAAGATCTTTGGGAAAGAAATCAAGAGGGAAGGAAAAAAGGGTTTTTGAGTGACCCCAAACCCCCAAGTGCAGGGTAACTCTTCAACATGTCTTTTCAATTTCCTCAAAATTTACTCGAACATTCCCTGGGTATTTCTTTATAAGGCCAAAAAGCTTCTAAGCAGTTTTTTTTCCAGGGCAGTTGGGCTTTTTTAAAAATCATCTCTTTGGGTTGACAAATTTGGGGGCAATTGAAAAAAACCTGCCTGACTTTGCTTCAGTACAGTGCTTCAAATTTTGCAAACAAATACGAAAGCCAGCACCATTTTGATCCGGGCCCTTCACACTTTTTTCTTAAACCCCAAATTTCAGTGCAGGAGGTAAGTGCACCCTTTTCACTGTCAACAAGGGTTTGTCATACAGTTAACCTGCCAGGTGAGTCTTTTGGTCTTGCGGCCCATTCCTTTTTGTAAGTTTGCGGGTCCCTCTAGAGTTCCACAAAAAAAAGAAAACATGTGCTTAGGAACCTAACTGGAGTCCTAGAAAAAGGGGAAAAATACCTTCAGGTCCCCACACAATTCCAGATGTTTTTCATTTAACAGCAGATAACAAAGCTTCATAGTTTCATAATTTTCGCTCATTTCATGGCCATGCGCAATTGGAACATTTTTGAAGCTTTTTTCCTTTATGCAAAAAACGGCCTTAGCGTTTTTTCCTGATTATGAACAGCCGCCACTCACTCTTCATAAGTGTGTGATCAAAAATTTTTTCCAGGGGTTAAAAACATCAAACAGAAACAGACTTGCGTTCCATTTTGAAAAGCTTGAAAGTTTTTATGCTACAGAAATGGTGATGAGAACTCCTTTTTGTACAAACCCCTTCCCGGACGGACCAAGGATTTCACTTTTCTTTGGGAAATTGGGTCCCAGAAGGTATGTAGCATTTCCTGACTGATGAATTTGGGCTTCTGTTGTCTCCCTTTTTCTGAAATTTGACCCATGGGTTTACCCTCCTCGTTCGAATCTGTTTCATTTATAGCACTTGCAATGGCACTTTTGGGAAACTGGAGATCAGGCCCATGTGGCAAGGCCCCGATGGCAGAAGGAAAAGTCAGGATCCCTGTTTTTAGCTCGTTTTTTTATGAATATTTTTTGATGTAGGGGGAGAAGTAGCAGTTACGTGTCCTTTTGTTCACGCCCAAACATTGGGATGCCGATGCCATGCCGATGGCCTTTTCCCAGCATCCTTTCATTAAAGGGTTCAACCGGGTTGCATGCTACGTGGGGCCCCACTTTTATCTTGATACCTATACGGATTAAAAATTGCAGAAAGCCTTTAAATTTTTTTGAAAGAGGTTTTTTCAGAGTCAGGGAAAAAATCCACATATGTAAAAAAAAATGTCCGAGCATTCCACATTTACGGCGCTCCCACAGCCCGGTAAAAGGACAATTACGGTAAAAAAAACAAAAAATTAGGACTCCACAAATCAAAACATCATTCTGCAAAGAAAAATAAAATTTTTAAAACATTGAAATAGCTGTACATCAGTAGGTAAAATGTACTACACAGCCTGTAACCCTCGCCAATACGCAGCGCCCCACACCCTCCTCTGCTCCTGCACAAAACCACATGACTAAAAAAAACACTGCATGCCCTAAATAGGCTTAAAAAAAAGAAAAATTAAGAGTTTAAAATGAAAACTGGGAAACCTTTTTCTGTGATTTTCCCCATATTTTTCATGAATTGGTCTGGTTCTAAAAAACTGGACGTGATAATTTAATTGAACACAGATCCGAGTTCAGGGGGTCGATTTACCTATAATCAGCTTCATTTAGCCCGCCCCTATCTTCGATTTTTTTTGTCGCCCAGTGAATCATAAGCCATTAAATTTTGGGTTAATAACGGGTTTTTTAAAACAAAAGTAACATGCCATTAAATTTTGGTTTAGTAGTGTGGCTTTTTGTACAGTACAAAAAAAAAATTTTTTGCTGTAAAAACGCCAATGGCAATTTAGTATCCAAAGGCCACAGTGGTTCCCCCCCCCACTATTGTGTCTCTTTATGAATCATTATATAAATAATACAATTGGTGTTCATAAAGACCTTTTTTTAATTTTCCTTTTTTCCCCCTCTCTTTTTCAAAAAATTTAGTTTTTTGTTTAAATCTGATTTTTTTAAAAAAGAAATTTGATTGAAACATGATTTAATAGATTAAAATAATTTGATTTAAATCAAAAAACCCCTCCCCAAATATGTCAATTTAAGTCTCCCCAAAATGTCAGCCCCCCTGTTTAAGAAACTCCTGCCACTTATTTCCAACTTTCCCAAATTCCTGCTTCTCCCCTGTTGTTCCCCCAATTTGTGGTGCATAAACGAAAATTTTCTGTACTGATGTCCCAAACCCCAACTTAAGCTTCATATCCTGTTAATTTTCCATTTTTTTTACATTTTACCAGCTCGTTTAATCGAATTCCCCTCCAGAGTATTTGGTTGATTTAGTATTTATTTTGGTACAGCATCTCTGCGTACCAAAACTTTACTTTTCTGTGTCTTCCCAGTGTTGTGCTCCCTTTCCCTTTGTACCTTCCTCCTGCACGCAAATACATCAAAATTTCTCCTCACCAGCATCTCCCAAAAATTTTTACTCCCCCCACTCATTGTTCTAACATTTACTGTCTGACTCACCCCTCCTTTTAAGCATCACGGTGCCCGGGGAGTCTTAGCACCCCCTGCCCCTTTAAAGGGTGCCAGGGGAAAAGGGCCTTTTTCTATTGCGGCTTCATTCAAATTGGGAAGATTTACGCCTTTAAAAATCTTTACATTCCCGCTTATTCATTTCCCTTTTCCCCATGTTATTTTAATGTACCATTTTCAGGGGTCCAAGACGCTCGGGGTGGCAGACAAAACCTTTAATTAAGACTTGTAGTTTTTGAAAAAAAAAAAAAAAAAAATATATAATGATAAAATAAAAAATAATTTTAATAATAATTTCACAATTCGGTAAATTTATGGTTTTTGGTTTTTCCCCTGATTTTTGAGGCCGAAAATTACGTTTTTCCCTTTTTTTTATGTGCTTTTAAAGAAGGGATTTATTTTTTCCGGATGTCAAATATTTTTTATGGGGTGGGGGGGGTCCCGCCCCCCCCCGCAAAATTTTTTTTGCTTTGCACTGCCGTAGTTTTTATTTATTTTATTTTTTTTCTTAATTCTGTAAATAAACCAAACCCCCCTTAACCAATCTGATTTAACTAACTTCCCTTTAGCGGGCAGGTATCCAAATTACTTTAAAACACGTGATATCACATGTTCATTTCCTGGTCGTGATGGGGGCGTAGTTAGCGTGAGTTTTGGGGCCCAGCAATAGGCGCACTTTTGTCAACTTTTCCACCCAATCAAAAACCTTCCACTCGGCCCATGCAGGGTGCTAGAGGAAGCCAAGGCACCATTCCAAGCTGGACAGCCAGAGTTGTCGGATTTTGCAGAAAGTCACCTCTCTTTCACCCACCTCCCCCCCTACAAATGGAGGAAGGGGACAAAAACTTTATATGACTTAGCTTTTTGTATGCTTTAAGGTAATGTGTGTGAAAAGGTGTGCTTTCAAAAAAGAGGCAAAAAGGGAGGTGCCATGAATGGGGGTAGCCCCTAGGGCTTATGCGGCTTTTCGGATAACCCCGCTCATCCCCTTTGGGCTCTTTGGGCCCCAAATTTTGAAAACCATGTCACCCCTTTGGGTCCCTTTGGGCCCTGTTCACCTACAAAATACTGTTTTAATTATACCGTATATTGGGCCTTTTTCTTTCCTATTCAAGTAATTTTCCCTCAATGGTCATAATTTTACCTACATATAGGAGGAAAATTATTGTAACTTTCTTTTCTCCTTTTTAGGAACCCGGGGGGCCTACAGACAAATAAGGCCAAACATGCTGGGTTGGCACTGCAGACAAGTACTGACAGTGATAGGAATTAACCCGACGAGGACGATGACACCATCGCACTTTTTCCTGGGCCCAAAATCGGTAGTGATAGGTGCTCTCCAACAGACCCCCCAGACTTTCAGTCAAGGAGATATCCCCGTTCCCCCACTCCCCGCTTGTTCCAAACCCCCTTTCCCCCAATCCTTTTGAGTACTTTTAGTGTTGTTCTCCCTGGACTGGTGGACCACTAGTTTTCCAAACCAACCTCTATGCTCGGGAGAAGGGAGTAAAACCCTATTTTTAACAGACAAGCACGAGATAATAGTTTTATAGCAGGCTACTTTTTTCATGGGCATCGCAGCCTGCCCAGATAGAGGATACTGGGCTGTGGGGACAAAAAAGTGAAATGAATAAGCCAAGAGCCGGGAGGGCTGGGGAATCTTAGACAGTATAAGACAAAACCCAAAAGCGGGCTTCAAACTCTTTTTTCAAAGGGAGCTGATGGCTTCATCCATGAATCCTGATGTACCCGGGCGGTCCCCCTTCCCAACCCCATACAGCCCCCCCAAAGCAGAAAAACATGTTGGGGAGTAAAAGACTGGGTGGTGTGGTGAAGACCCTCAAGGAAAACCCCGGGAGAGGCTGTTATGCGAAAACTTCTTCACCAGTTTTTTATTTGGTGAAGTACCTGTAGACAAGTATGGCTGCGGTTTTGTTGGGACAGCAGGGGTGAAACGCATCAAATCCCCCTCAAGGACGTCAGGGAAATGGCCAAAGAAAGTGCCCCGTAGAACTCTGATACTACTAACCAAAGGGATTTTAGCTGTCGATGGAAGGATAAAAAAATTTTTTACAGTTCTGTCCTCCAAAACAGGCGAAGAACCCCAGCAGTCTCGAGGATGACAAAAAGGCCAAGGAGAGGGAAAGATGTTTTAGTGCCCCCCATGTAAACAAGAGGGGACAATGGAAGGATGGGCGGGATTGATAAGAGTGAAATGCTTACCAAATGTACCCCACCTATGAGAGCTAAAAGGTGGACATGAACTCTTTGGTTACACTCGAGTCCCCATCTGCAATGCCGGCTACTGTACAAAAGGGACTGTGTTTTTCCTTTGGGGGGGAAGTCAATGCCCCTGAAGAACTTTTAGCCGGAAAATTCTTCGAAAAAGGGTTCAATAGGTGCATAAGGCATTGGCTGGCAGGTCCATAGGCATTCATTAAATGGCTCAGCAAGGCCTGCCCCAAAAGAGGCCTAGGGTTCCCTGTCAAATGTTTCGATCGGGTCGACACCCGTACCGTCCCATTCTACTTCCTGCCCTGAGACTTGCAAACACGCACCCGGAAAGGGGGACATTCATGCTCGCGGTGGATTGCGAAGTTTGCAAAATTTCCTTGCCCTCTCCGACACTCGCAATTGCTTTATGCCTTCCACTGCAACAGCCACAGCCCCCAGGAAAATTTTAACTATTTTCTATAATGTAAAACATATTTTTTATTAAAAGGGTGGGTTTTTATACTTCAACATGGTGTTTAATTTTCATTTCTTATTTTTTGTATTATAGGTCCATATCTGTTGTTTATATATAATTTTTGTTGTAGAGAGGATTTTACAGTAACAGAAGTTTAAAAAAGAAAAAAATTTTTAAACAAAAAAATATATATGTAGACAGGTAAAAGCCCATACGGCGATGCAGGGCCCAAAAATGGTTTTCCGTAAAATCGTGCGGTACCCCGGAAGGGTATTGTTTGATGCCAAATTTGCAAAATTCATCACCCGTAAAAGAAAAATTTCCAGGAGTAAAAATGCCCCTTTGAAAACTCAATTTTGCTTCGAAATTTTTTTATTCAATCTCCCTTATTTTTATGGTTAAGGGGAGAGTCCGCCGTGAATAAAAAATTGCATCTACAGTCATGAATAATTTACGTTGTGTATATTAGTACCCTTGTTATCACATGAAAATTTCAAGCTGATCAGACGAAAGGAAAAATTTGAAAAATTTAAGGAAACTATTTTTGTTGGTTTTTTATGAAACTTTGAATTGCATCTTCTCAGCCATTTTTTGACCGATTTCCTTGTGACATGAGCATATGATAATTCCTTGTTATTCTAACAATTTGTTCTGAGAATATTTTGGATATTGTTTTCGATTTTTTTTTTTTTAGGTAAAAATAAATTTTTTTTTTTTTTAAATATGGATAATTTTCCCATATATCAAAACTAAGAAAAAGAAAATAAGAAAAAAAAATCATAACAGATTTTTCAACGATATTTGATTTTGTGTGTCCTAAAGTTTCGTGAAAATCGTGCCAAAAATAAAAGCAGAGATGAAGACATGCATGTTAATTTTATACTAGTTTTGAGAAAAACGCGTTTGAAGTTTTGCTAAAGTTTCTGCGCTCCAGTGAAGGTACTATACTGTCCATGCTACTTTCATATGAATTTTATGGGATCAGTAATCACATATCAATGCATGCATAAAAGGATCTGCACCTTGTCCCCCCTTATAAAGGTATTAATTAATCGCCCAAGGGCGAGGGTGTCAGGGCCCGCCACGCCCCTCATTGTTGCAAGGTTCAATAAAAAAACACCAGGTGCATAGCTTTCGGTTGGAATTCCTTTGTCTGTCTTTCTCTTCTTGTTTATTGTCTTCTTCGGTGTAATTCTTCTCTTTTCTCTCTTTCTAGTCCGTTTTGGATGTACACACTTGTTCCAATATTTTTTTTTTCTTTTTCTTTTTTCTTTTTTCTCCCTTTGTGCCTATAGCGCCTGTAGGCAGTGGTGATCCAGGACTCGGATGGTAGGCTCTGGAGGTTCACTAGAGGGCTCTGATGGTTGGTCCTCGCCCGTGGTGGTGCAGGCAGGATTCTTATAGTGACGCCTGTGATTAGAGGCTCAGACCGCCCCCCTGTGTCCTCCCATGCACTCGCAATTGAAGGTAGAGTTGATGGGCAGGGCATGTGGGTGTTCTTAGGCCACTCGACAGTGCAGAAATGTTTTGGGTTTCTTCGGGGATCGAACTCGGGTCACCGAGAACGCCAGTCAGAGACGCTAACCACTCCGCTACCGCCTCTCCCAGGTTGCACTTTTTATATCCAAAATTGTGTTCCAGAATTGTTACCTGGGTAACAAACTTCACCCTGAAGATTGCAGGTTTTTTTTTGTTTTTAAAGGCTTAGTTTTGATATATGGGAAAATTATCCAAAAAAAATCAATTTTTTTTTTTTTTTTTTTTTTTTTTTACATGTTTTGAAAATTTAAATGCCCCTCGCTATGGGCATTTAATTTATGTCCGGCTGAAAAAAATTCCACCATTCGAAAGCCAAAGGATAGGGTGTTGCCATAGACCAGGGGTGTCCAAACAACGGCCCGCGTTCCAATTGCGGCCTGCTGTCCATTTTTAATTGGCCCGCAGAAAATTTTAAAAAATGTAATGAAATAATTTTATGTCCCAAAATTAATTGTTACAGGGGCTGTGTGCGTGCGTGGGTGGGTGGGTGGGTGGGTGGGTGGGTGGGTGGGGTGGGTGGGTGGGTGGGTGGGTGGGTGGGTGGGTGGGTGGGTGGGTGGGTGGGTGGGTGGGTGGGTGGGTGGGTGGGTGGGTGTGGTGTGTGTGTGTGTGATGTTTATTGAATATATAGAGATATAAGGGAATAATAGTTTAGGTTTAATATATTACAATAGTGATGCAGCTTCAGTCCAGGGCACCGTGATGGCGGCGGCGTTCCCACGCACTATGGCGAGGCTGATCCGCTGCCTGATCCAGCAGGTCTCCCGCTTCTCCCCCGTCTGTGCGGTGATGCGGCGTCCCAGTTCAGCGAGGAGCTTGGAGATCGCTGGTCCCAACAAGCCGGTCGTCTCCATTGCGAGGGGTTCGAATCGGTATCGCTGTGCCAAAGCCGCGTAGCGCGCGCGTTTGCGTTGCTCTGCGGGGCGGGCGGCGGCTCCGGGGCTGATGGCGCAGTCGGTGACGTGGGTAGCGCCGAAGGTGTTGGTACATGTGGCGTCCCATAGCAGGGATCTCCCGATGCTGAAGGGTGTGAGGGTGACTCCATCCGGCCGTCTGCCGTCGCCACGGTCCAGGCCCTGCGGTTCGAGGAGTGCCGGTACCCCAGCGGCTGCGAGGCCGCGGCGGATTATGTCGTTGATGGCGGCGTGTCTCGGGAGGCGTCCTGGGTCTCGGCGGCATGAGAGCTGGTGGTGGCCCAGACTATCTGCGGTCGAGCCGCACTTGCACCTGTGCGGTAGGCACACAGGTGCGCCTAGGTGCATGGCGATGCCGACGCGAACTGCCTCGTCTGGGAGAAGGAGGCCGAGCTTTTCCACTGGGAGAGCATCTAGCCAAGCTCCAGTGTGTGGTTCGGCGGCCGCAAGCAGGCGAGTGCGGTGCACCTGGTTGCTGTCTTGTAGGAGGGTGTCCAGGCGACAGCTGGATGCGGCCTCGTCGAGCTTGCGTTGAGGGATCTGTGTGTTTGCGTTGAAGTCGGGGTCGTCTAGTGTGGGGTAGAGATCGGAGAAGGCGGTCAGTGCTGAGGCCAGTTGGGCTGATCCGTCGTCGCCTGCGCGACCGTTAATCAGACTGATCAAATCCCGCGTGGCGCTCAAGGAGATGTAGGCGGGGAGCGCTACATCCTCCATCCGCCTGACTCCGATTCCACCTAGATGGGTGGGAAGCGACGCTTGTGTCCAACTCTTGTCCGTGAGGGCGATGTTGCACGTGAGTGAGATGGCTGAGCGCATCGCTTCGTCGATACTGAGTAGATCCTGGGGGGCTAGATATGTAGGGGCTGCGCGCATTAGGTAAGTGCAGCGGGGGACGGAGGCGTATCGGGAGAGGAAGAACAGGGCGGCGTGGCTGCCGATTCCGTCCACTCGTTCTATCATCCTCTTGGTGTCCTGTGATGCCGTGTCTAGGGCTTCTGGCAGGGACTCGGCGCAGATGGGGGCGCCCAGGAGGGAGAGTGTGCTGAGTGGGGTAATGCGTGCGTCTGGTAGCGCTGTGAAGGTCTCGTCCATGACCTCATTGCCGTGGAGGAAGGTTGCTTCGCATTTTTGGCTGTTGACTTTGAGACCTATGCGCTGTAGGGCGGGAATAGGGTGGCAATGTCCGTGCTGACTGAATCGGCTGTACCAGCGAGTGTACCGTCATCCAGGTACCATAAGCCGTGGGGTGAGCGCAGGTTCTGGATGATGGGATCTATGGCCAGGGCGAAGAGGAGCGATCCCAAAGGATCCCCCTGTTACACGCCCCTACAAGACCAGATCACTTTGTCAGCAACGAATAGCGGGGTAGGCTGGGCGTAAGCTTGCCGGATCAGTGGCATGGCTGCGGGAAATCTTCGGCCGACCTGTGTGAGCACTGCTTCACGTGTGACGGAGTTGAAGGCGTTAGAGAGGTCGAGTTTCGCCAGCAACTGGTCACTGCAGTAGTGGCTGCTGACGTAGCTGCGCACGGCGTGTACAGCCGTCTCGCAGCCGAGAGGCGTGCCGACGCCTAACTGAGTGGGCGCAAGCTGACTGGCCAGCGACGTTGCCATGCGCTTCGCTACTAGTTTGCTGGCCAGACGACGATAGGAGCTGCCGATGGCGATCGGCCTCAGTCTGCCTTGTTTCTTGCAGATCGCGATGAGGCTGGCGCCGAAGAATGCGTTCCTGGCGGGGTCTGGGATGCGGCCCGAGATGGCGCGGCGGCACAGGGCGGTCAGGGCCGTGAGTAGGCGCACGCCGGCTTCCGCGTTTCTTTTTGAGGTTAGCTGGCAGAGGTGGAGTGGTCTGATGCCGTCCAGACCGGCCGACGATCCAGGGGGCATGGACTGGATGGCAGCCATAACATCTTCTACTGTGATGTCTAAGGGTGTGGTGGTGGGCTGATCTCTGCATAGTGGCAACAGGTCTTCCTCGGGCGGGGCTGGCGGGTGCTTGGTCTGAAGTTCAGCCACCGTTTCCGCGTTAGGCGGAGCGACAGTGTCTGATGTGGTTAGCAGGCGGAGCGCTCCTCTAACGTCGGCGTCGGCGCATTTAGACCTAATGCGCCGCGCGAGTGCGTCGTTGCCGTTGATCTACGGGTGGTCCTCGTTCGTGTGTTTGCGTCGAGGTCTTGTGTGAGTGGAGGGAGTGTTGTTTGCCGGGTTGCCTAAACTAAGATGTGCGTAGGAAAGCAGGTTCCACCAGGCTGTCGCGGTGCTTTGGTCGAGTGCTTTGGTGATGAGGTCGGCGAGTTCTGTAGCTACCCGGTGTTGTTTTCAGCGCGGAATGTGTGAGGGTACCCGCATGAGCATGTGTGTGTGTGTGTGTGTGTGCGTGTGTGTGTGTGTGTGTGTGTGTGTGTGTGTGTGTGTGTGTGTGTGTGGGTGGGTGGTGGGTGGGTGGGTGGGGGTGGGTGGGTGGGTGGGTGGGTGGGTGGGTGGGTGGGTGGGTGGGTGTGCGTGCGTGCGTGCGTGCGTGCGTGCGTGCGTGTGCGCGCGTGCGTGCGTGCGCAAGAGAGAGAGAGAGAGGGACGCTAAAATTATTCCTTTTGGCGTGGTGGGAAAAGTTAAACACGATAACAGGTGGAGGTGAGGCGGAATTGGTGAACAGATAGATGGAAGGAGAGGGAGATGTGGACGAGAGAATAGTAAATGAGCAGTGGAGGAGGAGACGGTGATAGGAGAGACGCGAACATTACGTTTCGCAAAACTGCTGGACAAGGACATGATGCCCACAAGGAAGGCGGGTGGAAACAGCCGGCCTCGGATAGACAGCGAGCGGCGTTTGTAAGCACACACATGCACCAGTCTCTCTCGGTTTTTGTCTTTGAGTCAAGCGCCTGGTTGGGGTATTGGACTTAATTTGGGCTTATCCATGTCCTTATTCTGGTGGTTGTGGAAGAGAGAAGGTGTGCAGGACAGACATTCTGAGAGAGTTAAAGGCCACGGTTGTTCGCTCCACAACATCCCTCTATTTCTACACCCCGGCGCTAGTGGGTATTCCGATACGAGACATGGCAGTGGTGGGACATGGTTGCTATCGGCACCGATAGCCGATTGGCTGAGCGACTACAATGACGTCACAGCCTTGCCAGCGAATCACAATTGTGTAAAAACAAACGTGCCAGCCAATCAAATTGTGTCTCAAACGTGTCAGCCAATCACAAGGCAGCAGCCGCGGCCTGCATTTTCAAGGTCGTTGTACTTATTTCTATTTTCTAGCTTATTCCATCCTTTTTTCATCCCCTGTGTCACCTCCGTCGCTTCAACACTTGTTTCTACCTCCACATACACGCGGGTAACACGCCGGTGGCTTGTACTCCCTTGTATTCTAGCTATTAATTATTCCTTCAGAGTAATAGGGCGTTTCTTCTTCTTCTTGTGATCTTTTTCGCTTGATATCTATTCGTAGCTCGCCTTCCTTTAGTGTTGGAGGAAGCCACCACCCCGGGAGGCGGTCACAAACCCCCGCTAACACCCGGTACCCATTCACTGCTGGTGGACAACAGAGCTCGGGTTTTAAACAAGGAAAAGTGGCAAGACACATACCTTCAGTCTGCCACGGAGCCGTGCGTGGTGGTGTCTGGCATCGCTAGTCGCTACCCGCGCGGGTGAGATGCCGCTGCTCACCACTCTTGTCCCACCACCCCAAAACAATATCACCTCAAGCGGCTGGGATTGTTATATGGCCTAATTTCGTTTGTATACTTGCCCTGTTCAGTTCTTGAGTCAGAAAACATCCTATATACTCAATTTATGAGTATTTTTATGTATGTTGCGTCCTCAACACCACCCTATAGGTAGTTGCCTTGTTTTAACAACTTAACGTCCACTGGTACGTCATCAATCTCCCCGCAGAATACCAAAACAGCTGATGACAGTTGTTAAGTTGTTAAGCATGGACGTTAGCGTCTCTGAATGTGCCCCCTGGCAGGAGTGTTAGGGAGTGACTCCTGTCTCTCCCACAGTTATTTGAAGTGGGTCTGGTTGTGTCGTAGTAATCTGGCTTTTCGCTCCCCAGTCAGACATACATACAGACTGACACCCACACACAGGCAAGCACACATTACGGGTTGTCTGACTGGTCCTTGGATTGGAAGCTGGATGAGTTAGGATTTTGTTGTTAGAGAGCCGTGTTTTGTTTAAAATGCTACTCTTTGTTCGAGGCTCGACAGAGAGAGGATTGTAATTTAGGTAACGGACGTATTTGTTTAACTTTTACCGCCGCCGCGCCGGGCCGGAACAAAAATGGCAGAACCAAAGAAACGCAAGATAGCAAGTGACTGCAGAACATTTTAGAAACGATTGGATAATGAATACTTTTTCATAGAAATTAAAGGGAAGTGTGTCTGCTTGATTTGCACCGAAACTGTTGCAGTGATGAAAGAGTCTAATGTACGGCGACACTATGAAACCAAACATCAGACCTACGTGTCCTGCACTGGAGCCGAACATGAACAGAAAGTTAAGAACATGGCAGCTAGCCGGAGCTGCTCCAGCTATGACCGGAGCGCGCAAAGGAATGCCTCTCTGGTGTGCGCGAAGGTGCAAGAGAGCGGAGGTGAGGCTCTAAAATGCACTGTATAATTCACCAAGAAGCCCTCTGTGCCAAAACAGTCCAGCTTGGCGATGTGATGAACACTGTTGTGAAAACGGTAAACTAATTCGTGCACTAGGGCTCTACCACAGAGATTTCAAGCTTTCCTCTCTAAGATCGATGCTGATTACGGGACCTGCTGTACCATTGTGATATGCGCTGGCTAAGTCGCGGCTCCGTGCTGCGGCGGTTTTTATGCCCTGAGATCCGAAATCGACCATTTTTTGCAAGAAAAGGACTGACCTCTTCATGAGCTGAGTGACCCTCTATGGTTTGGCAGACCTAGCATTTTTAGTTGATCTACGGATTATTTAACTCACTGAATAAAAGCCTACAAGGCAAAGATCAGCTTGTGGCCATACCTTTACGCGCAGATGAAAGCATTCTGTGTGAAGCTCCGTCTCTTTGAGAAGCAGCTACACAACTTCAATGTTGCGCACTTCCCAACGCTGTCCGAAATCAAAGGTGCTTTTCCAGAGGCCAGCCATACTGCTAAAAAGGAGAAGTATGTGTCTGTGATCACATCTCTCATCACGGAATTTAGTCGGCGTTTCCAAGATTTCTCAAGCATTGAGAAAGAAACCAACCTGTTCTCAACTCCCTTCCTGGTGGATGCTGAAGAAGTGGAAGAGTCTGCAATTAGAACTTATCGAAATGCAGTGTGATGATTCTCTGAAGAATCAACATCAGCTTCTTTCCCTACCCGACTTCTACCGGAGCTTGGAAAAGAACAAGTTTCCCTTGATGAGACGCCATGCAAAAAGAATGATGAGTCTGTTCGGCTCCACATATATATGTGAGCAAACATTTTCACAGTTAACTCTGAACAAAAGCAGACTGAGAACCAAAATGACCGACAGCCATCTCTGTGATGTCCTTCGCATCTCAACCACCAAACTTACTCCTGACCTGCCAGTCATCCTTCAGTCCAAAGCACAGCATCACTGCTCCCACTGAGTGCAACACTGTTACCATTATAGGTGAGTTCAAAATACACAGTATTCATGTGTAAATAAGCCCAATTAATTAATAAAATGAGTCAATAAAAGATGATGACATTTTCCATTTTTATGTACTGCATAAAAATGACAATAAAAAGTGAAACTTGTAACTAGACCCTCGATAAAAATTAAAATTCATTAATGGGAAGCTGTGATCTTGTCTGTATTTTTTAAGCAATTTCAATTATCAACGATTATTGCGACAACACACGTTGTCGCCTCCGTGGTGCAGTGGCTAGCGTGCCTGGCTACGAATCTGCGGGCCCTGGTTCTGGTTCGATCCCGGGCCAGGGCAAGTCGGTGACCAGCCTACCCAGCTGTTCTTACTTCCTTTCGGGGTTGATAAATGGGTACCTGGGGTAACCTGGGGAAGGTAACTGTGGTAACCCGGGAGTCACACTAGCTCTGTATCCCGGGGTAACGGGTTCTCACCCACCACAGGCTCTAAGGGCTAATGCCACGGAGATGAGCACCGCATGCCACGCGCAGCTTAGCGTATGCTACCTTTTATCTTTTATGCTATCTTTACCTTTTACCTAACGATAATTATTTACCTACATTTGATTTGACTTTGCTAACTTTACTATATCACCTCGCCTTTACTGAGTGGCCCGACCCTTCGTATATTTAACGCATGTGGCCCTGTGAAAAAAGTTTGGACACCCCTGCCATAGACCATATAACTCAAATTCGTATATTAAAAAATTATTTTCATATTTTCACGGCGGACTCTCCCCTTAACTGTTTCTGGGTGAAATAAATAATTTTAGGTAGTTTAGGTATTGCCATTAATATTCAACTGCGCCATGGTAAATGGGGTTCAAAAGACTCAGAATGATGAGAACTACACGATGAGACCAGTTATAATTGTCAGGCTCGAGGATGACCTAAATCATAATAATAACCACAATTCTTTCACCTGTCTTACCAAGAGGTTTTGTGGGTGCCTAAACAACATGCAGTTAGTTTTGACCAATTGTAATGTTAATATTTTTTCCTAGTACAGATATAGAGTAAGGTTACATTCAAAGATCATCCGCGGTAGTGTTGATAACTGTGTTTATTTGCACATTCAATAGTCTCAATGCACTGGAGTGAGATTAGATAGTGGAGTGAGATACCATATAATTAATTACTTCATTGATCTGAACAAGTTCATGTTTTCAGAAATTGATAATTCAGTAAACTTGAAGTCGTTAGGGAGTTTTAAAAGGAGGCTAGACAGTTTTATGAATGGGGATGAAAGGTGGATCTAGGTAGTGTTAAGTAACAGGAACTACCACGTGTAGGTCTCAAGGCCTCGTGTAGCTTCCTTATGTTCTTCTGTTCTAACTGAAAAACTCTTAACAATTTACCAAAAAATATCTAGTATAAAATGCTTGGCCTATACAATCTTATCTCAAATGTTCTTGGGCCAACAGTGTCTCAGTGCATGCAAATGTATATACGTACTAGTAATGTTGATATACAGCTAATGCTGTGAATTTCCACTAGCTAGTTGACTCAGATGATGTATAAAACATTACCAATGGCATGGTAAGTTCCTTTGTCTAATTTAAGTGGACCATCCGGCAAAGATATTGAATAAAATTTTGGGAAAAATCCTATTATTTATGTAGTTACAGCTGCCCCCCCCCCCTC
The DNA here is from genome assembly GCA_016584305.1 of Chionoecetes opilio. Classification (NCBI taxonomy): domain Eukaryota; kingdom Metazoa; phylum Arthropoda; class Malacostraca; order Decapoda; family Majidae; genus Chionoecetes; species Chionoecetes opilio. The sequence goes on along the minus strand of JACEEZ010014639.1, from coordinate 188,326 downwards.
TTCTTGCTAGCATTAAATACCGTATATGTGAAAAGTCCTACAAAAATGTTTCTAACTCAAAAACCAGCAAAAACAGAGTAAAGCTGGCGATGTGCTGTCTGTCTGCAGAGTACTGCTGTCTGATATCTTTTCACGAAAGACTTAGAGTGGTGGTTGCTATCGCTCCTGCCACGTCTGACCTTGGCTTTGACTCCTGCTATTTTAACAGTAGTTTCTCGCTGTCTTTTGACTGCTTCAGTCATGCCTGGCTCCTCAAAGCTTAAGATTAGCATGAGGACGTCTTCAGAGAAGGAAAGGCAAGCAAAAATATAAATGTGTAAATCCAACATTGACAAAAAAAAAATATTTTCACTTTTGAAAGAGGGGGAAAGGGGACTAGGAACATGAAAAACTATTTTATAAACAAATGAGTTTCTTCAAAAGATGCGACATAATGAAAGAAAATACATATCAAACTTGAAATTCCCTTAAAATGTATGTATGATACATGTGTGCAACCGATTGAAAAACTTTGTCGGCCTGTATCTCAAAACAAAGTTTGTGAGGTTTCAAAAGTCAATAGCTGTCAATTTATGATGAATTTTTGTGAAACAAAGGCTAGAAGCACGATAAATCATTGTTATTCAAACTAATAGAGTTTTTGTTCATATCTATGAACTCAGATTTTTGGCACATTTAACCCCTTCACTGCGGCTGGTACAAATACGGTCTCTCAGCTAGTTAAGGGTTCACTGCGGCTGGTACATATATGGTTTCTGTATTTAAACTGCGCGCTCAATGATATTATGGGTAAATATTCGTTGTGATAGGCTTGTATGGCAACAGTGTCAAGTGTTGCGATATAATAGAACCTCTTTTTCTGCTTGAGTGAGTTAGTATGACTAATAAGGTCAAGCGGTACTGTACGACGTGTTGACGCTAACGCGCCCTCTACTTCAATGGCGAGGCTAAATAGTCAAGATATTCAATATATTCTTGATGGATATAAAACAGAAGTATGAATGAATGAATGAATGCATGAATGAAGCATTTATGTACCAAAATAAGCTGTATTATGTTGAGTAGTAAGTAGTTTCATTGTGCGCCTGGCAGCACGGTCACGGCCCTGTTGCTGCACTTTGACGTAACTCTTCACTTAGCTGGTAGCCTCCACCAAGACGAAACATAGATTTTCTGGTATGGAATGAGCATCCTATTCATTTAGGCACTTTAAAATATGATCAGTAATTATTTTATATTTTAATTAAACCTGCCGCACAGGGGGGTAGGCCTATGAATTTGATATCCGCAGTGAAGGGGTTAAAAAATAAAAATATTGTGAGTAATTCTTTTTTTAAACATTAAAAGAAAAAACAATTAACGCTCCATTGTTTTGAACAGCAACAATACATCTTCATCCATAATAATTTGAAAACGAATGGGGGAAAAAACAATAGAGAAATAAGATTTTGAAAATGTTGAGGGACGGGGGGGGGGGGGTCACAATATGATGTATGTTATGTCCCATACGGAGAAAAACTGGACTCCGGTTGACCGTGAGGCACCCATGCACTGACCTAAAGGTAATAAGCATATGCGCGGCCTGACATTTATGGTAATTAGCAGGTGTGCGGCCCCAACCTTGGGACCGCAGTCAGGTCACCCCTAGCAAGGCGTGACCTGAAGGGTAATTAAGCATATGGCGCGGCCTGACCTTTAAGGGTAATTAGCAGGTGTGCGGCCCCAACCTTGGGACCTCTACACTACCTTCTCTTGTATCACACGGCGTCCCCTACATTACAACGTCATTTTTGCTTGTTATGCATGTTTTATGTTTAATTAATGTGCAGTTATGTTATTTTGTGTGCTATTTTCTCTTTCAGAATGCTTTTTCTACAGAATAGGTAGTACAGTGTGGGTAATATAGACGCTGTGTTTTTGTTGTGTTTGGTATAGTTTATTTTAGCTTGAAAAATATGTCTTTGATGGGGTCCTGGAACCAAACCTATATTTTACCATTAGTTATGTATTTCGCTATACGAGATTTCGCTTCACGAGTATGCCAGGTGGAACCTAACTGTTCGTATCTTCGGGACCTCCCTGTAAACTACTATTCAGTCTATTTTGTATCCTATTCTTCAGCGCCATAAAAACGTACAAGTAACGTCAAAAAGTATGCAAATGATAATTTTGTATCCATACTTGGAACCCTGACACTGTTACCCCCGCACTACTGGTAAGTAAACACTGAGTAACACACCACCGCCACAGTCAGTCTCGCACATGCTGCTACACTCCGCACATCACAACCTCGCTCGTTCCTATCTTGTGACTTTACCCCTTCTCAGTTTTTAACCCCTTCACACCCAGATACTCCCTTTGCTATAAAAAAATTGTCTGTTGTCGAGCCATAAAATTAAGAAAAGTAACTAAATATACCAACTAAGTTAGTCGACAAGGATACTAAACAGGTCATATCTATAAAAAATTCCTTATAGTCACTAAAAATTGTCTTATGGTAGCCAAATTACAATGGAAATTACGTTCTGGGTCTCAGGAGGTTAAGTGCTTGTGTGACTTGGTATCCAGCTTCACTATGTCTGATCTGATGCCCAGATTCTTGCTAGCAAGTGGTTCAGAGTAGTGGTTGAAAAATAGTGTACATACAATTCCTCCCTTTGCTGACAAGACTCAATTGCTGCCTCAACACTAGTGTTGATTTTTGTTATATTTATTGTATTTTTTATTCGTTTATTTATAATGTAATTTTTGTTCATTCATTGTACGGAGGGAATTTTTTATAAGTCGGAAAGGGGTAGAGCCCTCATTCTTCCGACTTATAATAGAGATTTTACTGTACCTCCCCTGGCGCCCCAGTGTTCATTTCAGCAGCCACCTTGCAGATGGTTCACACATTTACTGCATTGAGGAGTTTCTGTAGTCTTGCTACAAGACTGCAGTGTATTGTTGCTTTTATAAAACTATCAGAGACTAAGGGCTCCCCCAGCCAACAAATCAATGCCTGCTCTGCAATGCTAAAACATCTTGTAAGAAGTTAGGTGTCCTATGATGTCTGCGTCAGTTTTTTTCTCTCTCCCAGTTGCTTTCTCTGTACAGGGGCCTTATCCAATGTATGTATGTGTGGAGTATGTCTCACATGTTTGGGGGGGATCCACTCATACAGCTCTCTTAAACAGGGTTGAGTCTAAAGCTTTTTGTCTCATCAACTCCCCTCTTCTGACTGACTGTCTTCTATTTTTAAATCACTACAGCATTGTTGCTTCTCTTACTATCTTCTACCGTTATTTTCATGCTCACCGCTCTTCTGAACTTGCTAACTTCATGCCTTCCCCCTATCCGCAGCCTCGCTGCACAAGATTTTCTACTAACCCTCTCTAATTCGAACCCGTATAATTAAAGCTTAGGAAAATTCAACCAGTTTCAGGCCCAGTTCGAATTTTTCTACAACTTTCCATAATCCGAACTAAAGTTTGAATTATTGTCAGCGCATTGTTCGATTGTTCGAATTGTCTAGCAATGTGAGCTGAGCAAGAAGTGCACATTGTCAGAGTTTCCTGCAGCATCTTCCATCTCCTTTGTGCCATCTACTTCGTCCGCCAGTCTCCACATTGCCTTTGACACATAACACCTCAGGCACTGAAGACCTTACATTACAAATCCCCAGTGACATCACTGTTGGGTTCAGTAGCCCCCCCCCCCCCCCCCCCCCCCCACACACACACTTAACAATACTGAACGCTTTACAATTTACATTGCTACCAAGATATCAGCTGATAACATTTATCTCAGTAGCTATTCTTATTGTTGCAGAATAACTTGCTGATGACCCTGTATTTGATACAGAAGTTATAGCAGCAGGAAATGAAATATTAAGGAGACAAGAAGAGAGCGAAGAGGAGAGGCTTTCTTTGCCCTTTGTTTACATACCCTTATTGTGGCGTGTGCTCGCAACTCAGTGGCGATCCACCTCCCAGCAGGGCTGTAGTGCGAGGGCAGTGTGCACTAGACAAACTCTATGCTGACGTCACCGTGCACCTTAGTATGCACCCGAACGCAGCCCTTGCCTTAAAAGACACTATCAGTGATGCCAGAGTGCTCAGTGTACAGTAGTACAGGGAGGTCCCGTTATACGAGCATTCGGTATACGAGAAATCAATGATACGAGCTGAGTAAATAAGGGTCTATTTTCAATATACGAGATCGAAAATCCAATGCTATGACATTCAAACTGGGGTGAGTAAAATTACCAAGTTCAAAATGCTTGCCCTACCACGTATGCATCTGGGCTGTATGATGATGTACAATGATTCAGATGCACAGAGACTAGTTTGTGGGCAGTGGAAGAGGTCTGCGCACTCCTCCCTTGTCCCTTACCTACCCTACCCTCTCTTGTATCACGCGGCGTCCCCTACAGTACAACGTCTTTTTTGCTTGTAGTGTGCCTTGTGAGTCTATTTTAGTGGTTTGCTGGTTTACTTAATGTGCTTATTGTGACTTATTTGTGCTCTGTCCTACTGTGCTGTCACACTCTTAATTCACTGTGTTTTGTGTGGTGGTGTGGTGGTGTGTGGTGTGACCAAGTGGTGTACATACATGTATTGTATATTTTTTATTGTTATTTTGTGTGCTATTTTCTCTTTCAGAATGCTTTTTCTACAGAATAGGTAGTACAGTGTGGGTAATATAGACGCTGTGTGTTTGTTGTGTTTGGTATAGTTTATTTTAGCTTGAAAAACATGTCTTTGATGGGGTCCTGGAACCAAACCTATATTTTAACATTAGTCATGTATTTCGCTATACGAGATTTCGCTTTACGAGTATGCCAGGTGGAACCTAACTGCTCGTATCTTCGGGACCTTCCTGTACTGCATTTCAAGACTTCAGTATCAGCCATGTTTTGGTGAGTACAAGTACTACAATCTGTGATGTTTTGGCAAGTTTTAGTGACTTCTTATTGTCAGGATGGGCTAGAGTTAACCATTGGATAATTCAGACTTTTGGCTGATTCGACCCAGACCCCGGAATTAGTTGAAATTAGAGAGGGTTTACTGTATTTCTTAAATTACACACAATTTTTTGTAATTTTTTTTTATGCCATATTGCACACATTTTCCCAATAAAGGTCATGTAAGTGACAAACATCCTCACGATGCCACTGGAGCCGAGTAATTTGAGACATGGTGACAGACGCTTGGCGGTGGGGGTGTTGTGAGGCGCGCTTTTTACCAAACAGTACTGGGATGACAGATCATGCGTCCAGCGACGCGTGCGCTACAATTTTTTTGTTTTCCGAAACGTCCCGTGCGTGCCCCGGCGTGAAAATTTGCATCGTGTGACGAGGCCTTTACATATACAACCTGGTGGGAAGGATCGGTTTCAGGGTAACAAGCCACATGTCCATATAGCCAAAGTTAGTACTGACGGACTATGCAGGTAATAGGCCTCGATTCAGTCTCACAGTGCAATCGCTGATTTGACACATAGTCATCCCAGCGATACCCCATGATTCTGCAGACACTTATTACCAAAGGAATCAATTCGCCTCTTCAAAGTCGCTATTTAGTGTCCATGTCTCACATCTATAGCTAGAGTAAAACAGGGATCACAAGCGACTTGAAGAACCTGATCTTTGTCTTCTGCACAGGTACCGACAACCAGGGCCGGATTAAGGGGGGGGAGGGGGGGGGGCTACCGGGGCTCTAGCCCCAGGGCCCCCACCAAAAGGAGCCTCCTCATAAGTAATAAGTAAAATCAGTGTTTAAATTTTTTTTTTTTTATCTCTGAGTCTATGCTATGTTCTTTGCCAAACATAGGCCTCAAAATACCCACAAAAGTGCTTAATTTTCGTGCGAATATAGGGCCCCCACAAAAGCTGAGCCCCAGGGCCCCCACAGCTATTGATCCGATCCTGCCGACAACACAACGCCAAATACTCATGCTAAGCGAGTCCATAACACCATGGGCTATGCCAATCCGCCATTAGACTTCTTGACTTGACCCGCCGTCATTTTGGACTGCGCTACCAAGGTATGTAAAACTTTCCAAGATCTCAATGACCTCTAAGCACGCATGAACAGACTGTACTGTTTCATCTAGTTAGCCTCCAAACACCTGAACCTTGGTCTTGAGCCAGGAGACCGCATGTTCAAATGGGTTTGCCTCCTCGTGCAGCGCCTCGAGTCACCACCGAAACCTCCAGCAAATCAGCAAAAATTACTGCATCATCGGTAAAAACAAGATCAGTGATCTAAGTACGTATTGCCAAGGGATGCTCCATAATCACTTTGGTCCACAACTCTTCTCAATACCCAGTCCATACAAGTGTTGAAAAGTGATGGGGTAAGGACGCACCCTTGCCTCACTCCTGTATTCACAGGAAACAAGCTGGATACACCTCCTCCACACTTCACATCACTCTCAGTCCCAGAGTACATGCCAGTCAGCACACCAACAGTCATCACAGCAATGCTGCGAAGCCGCAAAAATCCCAGAATGCTTCACGATGCATTGAGTCAAACGTCTTCTTGAGATCAAAATAGGTTGCAAGCATCCCCTGTCAAAACTCACGTTGGAGTTCCACCAGGACACGAAGTGCTAGGATACTGTCAGTGTCCAAGTACTGTGTAATACAAGGGGATAAACCACTGCTTTAGTATGAACAGACATTGTGTTTAGAGATATGTATGTAGTGAAAGGCCTCAAAAATAGGAATAACATCTGTGAGACAATAACACACCTGTGAGCTGTTGTCCACCGTTTGCTGACTCTCTCCTGGGCTCCCCCCATGTCCCATCAGGTACTTTGGGAAGGCCGTTTTTAATAACCTGGGGCGGTTTGTGCATATTCTGAAAAATTTAAGAAGTTATACGGTATTTTTCTTTTTTAATATACACTGCAGGAATAAAAAAATTAAACAAATCAGCATAAAGTATAGTAGGCGAAGATAGATGCCTACAGTCGGCGCAAAAAAACTTGGGGCGGGAATAACGTCCTTAGCTGTTTTGACAATTTCAGTGGGAGCGATTGAATTTTTTTACGTTTTTTGTATATCTGGCAGTGTATTAGGGTTTCTGCTGTAGATTCCTCCCTCCTGCCCGCTCTGGATCTTCCAAGTCATCATAGGAAGAGGTTGTTGTGTTTGGTTCTCCAACCTTCCTACACCCCCGTTCGCCCCTCCATCTTCTACCGCCTTCTCCAGGTCTAATAAAGCATTATGCCGGGCAAATCTCTATCAATTGTGAAGAAGACACATATAGTAACTTTGTATCAAAGTGGGAAAACAATTGGCCAGATAGCGAGGAAGATGTGTGTTTCCAAACATACCGTCTCGGTGTGGTGCAGGCGGGTGCAAGATGGTGAGTTAAGGACTGTTTTGGCGTGGAAGAAAGGGTCAGGGCGGCCAAGAAAAACTTCAAAGACTGATCAACTGCTCAAAATTATTATTGACATCAACAAACCTTATGAGCAGTTGATCAGTCTTCTTTGAAGTTTTCTTGGCCGCCCTGACCCTTTCTTCCACACCAAAACAGTCTCTAACTCACCATCTTGCACCCGCCTGCACCACACCGAGACGGTATGTTTGGAAACACACATCTCCCTCGCTATCTGGCCAATTGTTTTCCCACTTCGATACAAGGTTACTATATGTGTCTTCTTCACAATTGATAGAGATTTGCCCGGCATAATGCTTTATTAGACCTGGAGAAGGCGGTAGAAGATGGAGGGGAAAATGGGGGTGTTGGAAGGTTGGAGAACCAAACACAACAACCTCTTCCTATGATGACTTGGAAGATACAGAGCGGGCAGGAGCGAGGAATCTACAGCAGAAACCCTAATACACTGCCAGATATACAAAAAACTTTAAAAAATTCAATCTCTCCCACCAAAATTGTCAAAACACCTAAGGACATTATTCCCACCATAAGTTTTTTGGCATCCTAAGTTTTTTTGCGCCGACTGTATAACAGTCAGTTGTATCGTTCCCAAGTCTAGCACATGCTGACGCCTGTTCCTATAATTCATCCTTGAGTGTGAGCGTGGCAGAAGTTTTCATTTGAATTTGTCCATGCATTCTATCTACAGATCCATATCCAAACTGGACTATGACAACATTGTGGGGAAAAGCAATATATCCTGTAGAGTACGTAAATGTCTCAGCATAATTGAAATGGTAAAAGTAGTTCAAGATAATCCTATAGAAGATACTAACGTAGAGCTAACTGCTCTCATAGCAACATATCAAATTAAAGTTCCCATCTTTTCCAATGTTCAATATGAGGTCCGAGTTCACAAAGAACCAGGAACTATTTTATCAGTGTTACCGTGTGTTCAGTGTTCAGTGACAACAATGTTACCGTTACTGTATGAGAGTTTGCAATGTCCAAAACTGTGGACGGCCACTGAAAAACTTTACTCTTTCTAAACTTCTTCCTTTCTTCTCTCTTCTGTTATTGTGATGATATTCTGAAGGGGATGCCGAAGGAAGGGTGTTATCCCTCATGACATGAGGTACATATTAGTGGTCATGGAGGCTGTGAATAGGGAGCCAATGTACCGATCCATAGACAACTGGCGAAACCGACAGTGCGTTACACTGCCCTGGGCCCACAATTAACCATTTGGATCCCATCAGAAGAATCCTTTCACAGACAAACCGACAGGGTAACAATCATAATTCAGGGAATACATCTTATTTCCCATTATTATAAACTGATCATGATGGGATTCTAACCCATCCCGCCTTAGACGTCGCACCACCACAAGCGGACATGGTACCACTGGACCAAATGGATATCCACTTCGGATAGTGGTTGTCTAGGCTATTTGAACCATTACAAGTTAACCTTGATCAACATATTAATTGGCCAATAGAAAACCACACAAAACAGGTTAGGAAAATTAAAATGGGAAAATATATCAGAGATTAATTAAGTACAAATTGAAAATAACACAGTAATACGACCCATTAAAGAGATGCATGACGATCAAATCTCATAGCTACATCAATAAACATACCAGAAGGAGGCAATAGTCGTCAGATTACAGTCTACTGGAGTAAAAAGTTAGTCACCTAACCAAAAGTCAAGAGTTATTACATCTAACCATCCTTAAAAATGCCAAAGCATTCGTATTGAAGCATCCTCCAGCAGAACAGCTGTAATAGATCCAACCCCTGTGAGGTGCCCACTCCATTGTTACCCAGTGCATGCATATCAATGCTAGAGCTACTCACTTTCTTTTCTTGGTATACACTACTTTTTCCTTGGAAAGTAGGCTGATGAGTTGGTTGCCCACCGTAATGTCCACACAAAGCTGCTGGGCCAAGGAGGCAGCTGTAATGCCGGTCTTGTTCTGTTTCAGCAACACAAGGGCACGACGGAACAGGCAGAAAGTCACAAGCTGTCAATATATATCAAACGTTAGAAAACAGCATGGTTTAAATAATCTTGGTGATACACTGTACCTTTTTTCCCTTCTATTCCTACATCATGGGGGACTGGTACAGGGCAGATAATTATAAAAAAAAAACACACACACACACACACACACACTAAATGTTTGTCCCCATATAGTAGATATCAGGAAATTTCCAGACGGGAGGACCAATCTAATTTGGGAGGTATCTTGACACTCCTCTCTTAAATTCAAGTCATACGCAGGTGGAAGAGTTTACTAGTAAAAGAGATGCAAGAATAAAGATGCAGGTTAACTCTTGCATTAGGAAGATGGGCAAAATAAAGATGTAAGTAGTCTTGTGCAGCAAGGCCATGGGAGGGAAGAAGCATCCAGTCATCAAGTTCAGAAGAGCAGTAAAAATGCAAATATCGGTTGAAGGTAGCAAGAGAAACAACATTGCATCAGTGTTTGAAATATTAAAGACAATCATTTAGAGGAGGAGAGTTGATGCAGCAAATAGCTTTCGGCTCCACCCTGTTTAGGAAACCTGTAGGAGTGGATCAACCTAAAATATGAGAGGCATACTCCATACATGGCCGGATAAGGCCTCTCCTGTACAGAGCAAGCATCTAAATGGGAGAAGAAAAAAATAAACATGCTACGTGAGACCTAACTTCTTGGAAGCTAATTTAACAAGAGATGAGGTGTGAGATATCTAGTTGAGATTTTTAGTATAGGATAGATAGGATAGCCCAAGAATGTTCAGTATGGAGGAGGAAAACAGTTGAGTGCCATTTGAAGAATAAAGAATAGTTGTCTGTAAGGTTGTCGAACAGATAGATGTAGAAATTGGAAATTTTAGGCACTAAATAAAACAAGGTTTGCTCTGCCCCATACAAAATTAACAAAAAGGATTAAAAGTTAGTTGTCCTATGGCATTCTTTCTATGGCATCACTTAACTCCTCTAAGGTGGTAGTCTGGTGAATAAAATGTGAAAAACACAGGGTAGTTATAAAATTAGAGTGGTTAAGACATTGAGTTACTAAAGGAATCGTCCAGACATTTTCATCATTCCTGATTTAATGCAGTCAAAATATAGCCATTATCGAATATATCAACAATATGTTGTCACTTTTTGCATCTAGTCACCCGTTTTTAAATAATCCGCAATCAAAATCTGTAGATTCCCCGAACTTACAAAACGCTCCTCACGACTTGCAGACGACGCACCACGGTTCGGTGACGTCACTTGAGGAGGCCTCCCAGCTCCGCGATAATACAAATACATGTAAAATTAGAAATAAAAATAGTATTTGAAGAATGTTGGGTGTTTCTGATATATATTTTTTGAGATACGGCATATACTTGCATCCTTTATAGGTGCAGCAAGAAAGCTGTGCCTTTCCAGAGCGCTTATCACCCGTTCCCGACCTATACAGCCACGATAAATGTGTGGAGACGTGTGTGCGCCGGGGGAGAGGCAGGCTGTGTGAAGCAGATTGTTGCCCTCACGTGGCGTCATTAGCAAGTTTCGCGCCACGGCTGGAACGGATTTTATTTTTTTCTGCGCTTTTTACAAAAGTCATGTTTTTAGGGAATTAAGTTGTAGAAATGAATTCTTTTTTGTGGATTAGGTATTTTGAATGAACATTCAACATAATTATCCAAAGAAAAAATGGGTCTGGACGATTACTTTAAGACTTACGGCAGCCAAAAGTACATTTTTCTTATAACCTTGTTTTGGGGTCTGAAGGTTTTTTTTCAGTGGATTTTGTTTGCCAACACATCCGGTTTGAAAAATATATATGTTGGCTCGCTGTCAGCCTTGGGCAATTTGAGATAATTAGCATTAAACAAAATGGCCGCCAAAATTATATCAAAATACATAAAATACCATACATCCCTTGCAAATTCACACAGAGGGTCAACCAATACATGAATTCCAGGGTATTTTGATCCAGAAAATCTATTTCTGGTATAGGAAACTACTGTACTATCTATTTCAGATAGTACAGGATGTCTCCAGCATGAGAGATTCTGACAGGTTACAGAGCTCAAAGACAACCCACAAAGAAGAGGCGAAAGCTAGAATTGATGCAGATAACGCTGATAGAATAGGGCTTCGAAGAAAACTTGATATGAGTATACACCCTTTAGCCCCAGAACAACACCCCGAAGGTACAGTTATCAATGTGGTTACTGGACGAATTGCTCCACCATCAGTAAATGTTGATAAAGTACTAGATGTTGGCACCAGACAAATGAATGAGTTTGAAAGAAAATTACCTGATGGCTTCTATGATACAATTAAGAAGGAAGTTGAAACTATGAATGTCTCAAAGAAGTCAATCAAGATGGGGGAACATAAGGTTTATGATACAAACCTGATTTATTCCAGAGTGATGGGACTACAAGCTAGTTCCAGAGATATAGATATTAAAGAGGTTCTGTCATATGAGCTCTCACCAGTCCCCACAGCTCTCTTTACTGAATCAGGAGAAATACGAGTCTCTAAATCAAAGTCTGTCTTGAAAACCCAGACAAGGATAGATGAATCAAACAGACAGATGACTCAGAAGTCAGTATGCACAGTCATTGATGGTTGTGCCCTCCTGTGGATTCCTCATTGGCCAGCATCAAGTCCAACTAAACAGCCTGTGGTACTTGATTATGTAGATAAATTCAAGTCACATAGAACAGAGGCTGAAAACTGAAGATGTGTTTTTGATCTTTGACAGATATGAGGATTTCAGTACAAAATGTTCTACAAGGACCTGTAGAGGGAATGAAGGCTGCCGCGTATTTAAGTTAAGTCCCACAGCGCCTCTGCCTTCTCAGAAGCTTGCCCTTACAATGACAGAAAACAAGAAGCAATTGATCAGTATTATTTGCGACAACATTCTGAATGACACAGATTTCATTCAGAAGAATACAACAAAGCACAGACTTATGATAACAGGTCAGGACAAAACACCTGTAGAAGTAAGTTGCAGTGGTACAATTGTAGAAAGAGCTGACACGGCAACCACTCATGAAAAAGCTGATAACATCATTGTGCAGCAGGTTATAGCAGTTGCTGTAGCTCAGCAGCAACCTGTCACTGTTCTTGCAGATGATACAGATGTTTATGCACTTCTTCTTTATCATTACCTGGAACAAGGCATACAAACACCAATGTTTATGGAATCACCTGTAAAAGAGAGAACTGTTGTTGATATCCAGCCACTGTAAAGAAACATCAGAACATAATTCCAGCAATATTGGCAGGTCCATGCTCTTACTGGATGTGATACAGTGGCAGCATGTTTTGGTATAGGAAAAGGAAAGATGTTGAAAGTACTGAAAACAGGTCTGAATCTGGATATGATAGGTAATGCTGAGGCTAACTGGCCTGTGGTGTTGGAACAGGCAACAAAGTTCATAGCTTCCTGTTATGGACAATCAAAGACCAATTCTATGTCTGAGGCCAGAGTAAGTGTGTGGACTTCAAGAACGGGGAAGTCGGGAGCAACAGTTACTCCCAAGTTATGTTCTCTTCCACCTACTACAGAGGCCTTCATTGAGAATGTCAAGCGGGCTCATCTGCAAACATGCATATGGAAGAATGCCCTGCAACTAGATCCACCAGATTTGGAACCCACAAGTTACGGATGGATCAAAGAAAGCAGAACAAAGTAACTGCTGCCTACAACAGTCCCTACTAATGTTCAGCTAGCACCGAATCATATACTAAAGTTGATACGATGCACATGTTCAAGTAAACAGCCATGTAAGTCCTCAAGATGCGTATGTAACAAGTCGAGGCTACCATGCACAATGTTTTGTGCTTGTCAATGCTCCATTGAATGTTGCAATGATCGAACACGAACAACAGTTGATGAGGATGATGAGGATGATTACTAATTACCTCAAGAATTATGCATTTATGCCCATAAGAAATTGAGGACTCAAAACGATCTGACTAAAAAAACTGTAAATCTTTCTTATTATTACTTTCATGTTGAACAAGTAATATTCTTATATACTAGTATACATATAAGAATTCACACCAAAAAAAAAAAAAAAAAAAAAAAAAAAAAACAGCCATTTTGACAATGGTGGTCATTTTGGATATGGAAATACCAGAAATGAATTTTCTGCATCAAAATACCCTGGAATCCATGTATTGATTGACCGGTTATGTCAATTTGGAAGGGAATTTTGGTATACTAGCCGCAAAGCTACCCTCCGGGCGGACTTTTTGGCTAGCTCCTGCGGAGGGCTATTGGTGGGCCTTTGGCCCACCCCCTGTGTTTGGTGGACCAAAGGCCCACCAAACACTCTCCAGATAGCCCCTTCTAACTTTCCTGAAATCATGAATGTACATTCACTCACCCATTACCCATCACCCCCCACCCATTCACTCACCCATTACCCATCACCACACACCCATTCACTCACCCATTACCCATCCCCCCCACCTATTCCCTCACCCATACCCATCCACCCACCCCCACCCATTCACTCACCCATTACCCATCCACCTTTCATCAAGGTTTCCTCAATTCTCGCAACCCACTTTTTTTTCACAATTCTCGCTAATAGGCTGCTAAAAAAAAAAAAAAAAAGTGATCGGATCTTCTCATAAGTGGGCTTAAAGCCTTCCCCTGCTCGACCCGGTTCCAAAACTGTGCCATATGAGGGGATTCCGCCACAGGGGGCGGCACCTAGAGCAGACACACACAGACAGACACACACACACACACACACACACACACACTTTCGCTTATATTATTATAGATTATGTATTTTGATATTTACTTGGCACCAATTTTGTTTTATGCTAATTATCTCAAATTGTCCAAGGTTGACAGTGAGCCAACCAATATATTTTTCAAACTGGATATATGGGCAAACAAAATCCACTGAAAATAAAACTTAAGACCCTAAAACAAGGTTAACCCTGGTGGCTGCCGGACTATTATTAATTCTTGATATTTAAAAACAATTGTGCGTAACTTTGAATTTTTTGTGCATCAAATAAATGTTAGTAATTTTTTTCTTCGAATAACGCTGAATTTTTATAAATCAAGGTTGCGTTAAATGAGGTATAAGTGAATGGCCATTAGGATGCACTGAGACACTTGGCCTAAAAAAATGTACAAAAATTTTGTAATTTCAAATTGGGGTGCATTTACACTTCGGAGCATCTTGGATGCCCAGATATATGGTAAACAAGGAGCAATGTATGAATCCACACTCTTTATGGATTCAAGAGTAAAGCAGCTTTATTGCTTCACTTTTCATGTATCTACATCTATTGGCCTGTTTTATTAAAGTCTATCAGTGCTTCCTATTGACCATTTCCACTCATCCATGTGTGATTTAGGATTGGATGAATAGAGCACTCATGATAATGAGAAGTCTGGTTTTATCTATTGAAGTGAAAACAAAGCTTGAATGTGACTACTAGTAGTTGATGAAGCTCACCTCTGTTTGTTGTGGGAGTGAAGGGTCAGCGCAAGGCTGGGAAGGGGTGGCGCACTCCTCACACACATGGCTTCCCCTTACCTCACTGTCCTCCAAGACATTAAAGCATACCTGGAAGGGAAAATCAGTAAGAATTTAGTACATCAGCACTACTATTACTGAAACTACGTAAACACTACTGAAACAGCTGCAAACCCAACTCTAGTTCTTCCTAGAGTGGATTCACAAAAATATTACAGCATTCTTAAGATAAGCCTGAAGATATTTGCTACACAAAAATAAAAACTTATATTTTCATTAAATAAGTAGATTAACCCTTTCATGCACAAAAAGTTTTATAAGTTTTTCCATTCACTGCAACATCCGTCTTATGCTCCCTAAGGGGCCCCGCGAAATGGCCAGACTGTGCGGCGAATTATTTTTTTATGTTATCAATTTCACCAATGTGTATTCTTTTTTCCTGGCATTATTATATATCATTGGTTTTGCAAGAGATTATTCTGCCTTATGAAAGAAAAAAATAACAAGAAATGCAAATAAATAGCGGAATTTACCAACTCCGAAAAAATATTGAGTAGAGAAATAAGAAATACTTACGTTCACCACTTCGTAGCTCGAGACTTACAGAGTCAACTTTTTATGGTTTATATGCCAATAAAAGGCGGATTTTTATGAGGATTCCAATGCTACCATTATAAATTTCATATGGCCATTATGGCCAGCTCGGGACACATTTTAAAGGGACGACAATCCGCGCGCACAGGCTGCCTGCTGAGTGGAAACTGACACACAAACCCTTATCATTTCACATCCACTCACACGAGAGTTGACAATTAGTTTATTTTATAGGTCTAGGTTGGATCTTTGACGCAGAAAATTTTGATGCAATTCTGATAAATACTTTATTTTTGGCGAATTTTTAACTGTTTTTTGACACAATTCGAGTCAAAAGCTCAGATTGCAGATGGGCCCGTTTTGACGCGATCGCGTCACCGTGCGTGAAAGGGTTAATGTATCAGATATTAAGATATATCAGGTAGGAGCCTGTGTTGCTAGTTATTTAGTTGTAGGTGTGTATGTGGGTTAAAATAGTTAATATTACGATAGATAACACTACATTCGCCAGGATAACATTTTTTTCGATGTACAGACGTCTAGTGGCGTTAATACACACAACCCTCGATTTCCCGGATATCGGATTTGCCAGACAAAATCTGAGGTCCGGGGATATGTCAGAGTCCCAGACAAATGCCTGGTCCAGTCTGTAAATTGACAAAGTTGTCCAGCGGTCCGAGCGTTTCCTGTCACCCCTGGTCAGTGTCCGTGCCTCCCACCAGGTGGCAGCATGCTCAGCGGTCATATTGTTTACATTTGGGCACACAACACTTATGGATCACCTGCACTGCCTCCGTCAGTCCCCTGACCCCCACTGCCCCTGGTGCAGGAACATCTCTGAGACTATTAAACACTTTCTGCTGCCTTCCGCCAGGTGGCAGCATGCTCAGCAGTCGCATTGTTTACATTTGGGCACACGACACACGGTTCACCTGCACCGCCTCGTTAGTCCCCTGACCCCCACTGCCCTTGGTGCAGGAACGTCTCTGAGACTATTGACCATTTTCTGCTGCAGTGTCGACGCTTCCACTCCCACTGTGTAGTGCTACGCTCTTAACTCCTTGCCCTGAACGTCACCACCTTTGATCTGCCCACCCTGCTGGCGACGGAGGGCGTCCCCCCCTCTCGGCAACAGGCTGTCATCTGCCTCACCTGTGCCTTCCTGAGGAAAACAGGTCAACTACAGTGCCTGTGATAGCATCATAGGACATCACCAGGGCTCATAGTGCTCTCCAAGAGATCCTCGCAGCCCTAAAAACAACAACAAAGTGACTTAAAAGTCCGCAACAGGGTAGTTGATATTGGCAGTTGCCGGACAGTAAATACTAGAGTAGGATAAACGTCCGGGGGTGGGTAATGGACTGTTGCGATTCCCGGACTATTGTGGTTCCCGGACCAGTGCTCCCCCCTATTAGTCCGGGAAAACGAGGGTTGTGTGTACAGTCAAACCTCGATATAACGGACCTCGATGTAACAGACTTCGGATGTAACGGAGTCCATTTGCGTGACTTTTTTTTTTTTTTTTCCTTATGAGACCGCTTATCGCCGCTCGAATAATAACTCAACATAATTGTATTAAACCTCAACTCAACATAATTGTATTATTTTCCCATTTTACTTTGCAATGTTTGGGTTTTAAGGAGTTTTGATGTATCACATATTAAGTTATAACATTATAAGGAAGGAGCCTGTGTTGCTAGTGATTTAGTGGTAGAAGGTGTGTATTGTTTAAAGTAGTGACTATTAGTGTTATGGCGTGGCCGCTGCTACGTCTCCCAGTCACCTCAACACCCTAAATCACCCTTATCTAAGGTGACACACAGTGCTACACTGACCTAAATAGTGACGTGTATAGAACTGCACTTCACTACCATATAATATATATAATAATGAGCATTAGTCATGATAATAAGCTATACCTTTTGAAGCCACGGCTGAATCTGGCTCATAGTAGGCCTACAGGAGAACCTCATTTAACCGGCATTCAAAACGACGGCAGCCTCAAAATAACAGCACTAATCGACCCAGGCATTTTTTTTTTTTTTTTTTTTTTTCTGGCCTCCAGCAGGGAGGACCATGGGCTGGCTTGAGCCCATCAGAGACCTCCTGTGAAAAAAGAGATGAGTGTGTTCGTACTGCTGGCGTGTGACACGAGGACTGGCTTGTCCATCCTGACAAGGAGTGCGGGGTAGAAAGGGGCACTCAGCAGGATAACCCAGGCATTAATTAGGTATAATTATTTTAAAAACTGAGAAAATCAGCAGAAATTTAGTTCAAATTTGGCAGGGTACGCAGGGTTGGCAACCCTTTCATCCCTTTCACTGGTAAACTCTGAAACTCTCTTCCTGTTTCTATTTTTCCACTTTCCTATGACTTACATCTTTTCAGAAGAAGAGAAACAAGACACCTCCCGAACTAAATTGGCTCACCCCTTTTTTATTTTATTCTCTTACTGTCTTCTTTATAGGGACTGGCAACTAAGCGGGCTTCGTGTTACCCATTTTTGTTGTGCCCTTGGCCAGTTCCTTGTGATGGAAGAAAAAAAAAAAGGAAGTAAAAAAAAAAAAAAAACAACATTGGGATTTTCGGCGATTCCATAAGAGTAACTCAAAACAACGGCAAAATGAGTTATCCGGCATGCGCTGCCCCCCCGAGGGTGCCGGATAAACGAGGTTTTCCTGTAATTTGTTTACCTTTCACTAGAGCTTGACCTTGACTACGGTCTGGTTGTGTTTGTGATTATTTCTCATTTATTTCACGTGTAGGAGCGGACCAAATTCAGCATGTAGTGCCAGTCACTGTTTACCTCCCAACATAGCTACACAGTCATGTTATGTTTGTGATTATTTCTCATTTATTTCGCAATTTTTCTGTTTTTTTCATATATTTTTCCACCCATGGGAAAATACCCTCGCTATAACGGACAATCGGCTTTAACGGACCACTCCTCCCCCCCTTTAGTCCGTTATATCGAGGTTTGACTGTACTTAAATTTCTACATCCATGATTTCAGGAAAGTTAGAAGGGGCTATCTGGAGAGTCTGTGTCATTTAGTGTCTTCATCTGTATCAAATTATGGCTATAAATGAACTAATTACAAAAATATCACCAGAGTAGCGACCAACACTAAGGTCGCCATCTAGTGTTTAAGTTATGAGTGTCCTCCCGCCGTCGTCGTCGCGCAAAAAAAAAACTAGTTGCGAAATTTGAAACCGTATATACAGTGGGCGCATAAAAAAGTGACATTTCTTGCAAAAAAAAAAATGTTACATGGAAAATATGTAACATTATTTTCTTTGTTTCAAAGAACGCGGTTAATTTTTTAAGGTTTTATCGTACGTCTGGCAGTAGTATTTGGTTAGTAAGAAGGTTGTGTGCAGCTCAGCCATTCAGTGTGAGCCAGACGTTGACGTGGGGAGGGTATCGCTCCACCCTCCAGCCACGCTCATTTTACTGCATCACAATACTTTTTGACCCCCCCACCACACCGCCCACGATTGTCGAGGATGACTTCGAAGCATATGACAGGAGAAGACAAGACCAGGGCTCTCACAAAAATCGAACAGGGCGTATCTGTCATCATAATTGCTGCGGAATTCCATGAGATTCCAGGATTCCAGGATTCCGTGCCATGGAGGATGAGGCAGGTCATCAAGGTCAAGGGAAATATGACCAAATATTAATGTAAACATTCCTTTATGATGTTTCCATGTTTTTCTATGAATAAACCCATTTAAATGTATTTATATGTGTTTTACTTATGCCATTTTATGATGAAATATTGGTATGTAAAAATTTTTTTTTGCGCCCACTGTACTTGCAGATACAAAGCATAAAACAACGCTGAAACAGGGTAGATTATACAGTCATGATATAAACTACTGTGGCACATAAAAATCATTAGTGATGCTATAATTCGTAATATTTGGCGGCTGGCGATATTATTGCAGCTGGTGACTAACGTGTTATCTACGGTAGTACGTATTACAATTTCTTGACTTCTTCTCGTGACCTTTTTCTCTTAAATTTCGCTACGTAGGTCCTCTCCTCTCCTCTCCTCTAGTGTTAGCCGAAGCTTCCACCCCAGGAGACTGCAAACCGTCGCACACACACACACAGCTGTTCGCCTGCACTGTTTTCGTCGATGGTAAACAAACATGGCTCCGACACGCAGGCAGGCAATCGCTGCTATACACTTACTTATGTATATTGTCAATCATAGACAAGCATAACTAGCTAAAAATGTGCATGGATGCGTTCATGGTTGGCTCGTCAGAACTCGTCAGACTCGTCCTCTGACATCGATGGAAAAAGTGCTAGTGTGACGGCGCCTTTAAGTGTCCGCCAGTCGGAGAGCATAGTACATGTTTATGACTCGGAGCGCATGTTTACAAGCTCAGTTTAAGCTGTGTTTGCTTGTTTTTCGGTATTTTTTATGCTTATTTAGACTTGTTCAGTGCAGTGAAGTTATTATGGCATCGAAAGAGAAGGGAAGTGGTAAAAGAAAGCGTGTGAATCTAAGTATTGCAGAGAAATCAGAACGTAACAAGAAGGTGGAATCATGTTTCTGTCGCCCGGGTGTGTGACGAGTATGGAGTAAAGAAAGAAACAGTGAGTGATATTCGCAAGTCTAAGTACAAACTCAGAGAATATGCAAGCAACATTCAATGTTGATGCAAGTAAGGATAGGAGAGGAGTACCGTACTTTATGGCTTATAAGACGCAGTTTTTTCCTAAAAAATACCCTGAAAAATACTCATGCGTCTTCCAAGACGAATATTGGAATGAGACTGCCGCCAAGACTGGCGGGAGCTGTTCCGCGGCAACTTTCCCCTCGGCAGATTGGCACCAACAGCACCACCTATCGTCTGCTAGTGTTGATGTATCATTTACCACGAGGCTGTCACACGTATCACAAGCTATAACTCTATATGAGTCTGCCACCAAGACTGGCGGGAGCCATTCCGCGGCAACTTCCGCCTCGGCAGATTGGCTTCAACAACGCCACCTATCGTCTGCTAGTGTTGATGTATCATTTACCACCATGCTGTCACACGTATCACAACCTAAAGGCCGGTTCCCACTAGTCCGCTTCTACGGCCGCCGTTGCCGTTCACCGCCCAACAATGACGTCACCATCATCACCGCTTGAGTGGCTGTAGTGGGAGCCGGGCACAGTTTGCACCTCCGCTCGAGTGGACACCGCCAAGCGGAAGAGATGACTTGATTTTAACTTTGTACGGCCATGCGCTCGAAAACCGCTCTGTGCGGTAGACTTTTTTGTGACGTCATTGTTGGGCGGTGAAGGGCAACAGCGGCCATAGAAGCGGACTAGTGGGAACCGGCCTTAAGACTCTATATAAGTCTGCCACCAAGACTGGCGGGAGCCGTTCCGCGGCAACTTCCGCCTGGGCAGATTGGCGTCAACAATGCCACCTATCGTCTGCTAGTGTTGCTGTATCATTTACCACCAGGCTGTCACACGTATCACAAGCTTTTTTCAGTCCTGGAAATTATAACCCATGGCGAATTCATCAAAACTATTTACTTATAATATCGCATACAAGCTAGATAATATGAATGGCTGATAAGCAGTGATGAATGAAGATAATAATGAATAGCGTGTGTGTTCTTGTGTGAAAATGACTTTGAAATGAAAATGTTTTGGTGGTTTTTTTCTTTTTTTCCTAGAAATTTCTTTCCAAAATCAGGGTACGTCTTCCAAGATGCAGCGTCTTTTAAGCCGAAAAATACGGTAATACATTTTCGACAACACATGAAAGTTCCTCAGAGTGTAGCCCTACATGTGTCTTACATGTCTAACGACAACACTGCTGCTGCCGCGGAGCTCTACCAGGCGTGGATGAGCGCTTTGCTTGTATTTTCATCTTTACTTATATATACAGGAGAACCTCGTTTATCCGGCACCCGCGGGGGGGGAGTGCATGCCGGATAACTCATTTTGCCGTTGTTTTGAGAGTTACTCTTATGGAATCGCCCAAAATCCCCCTTTTTTTTTTTTTTTTTTTTTTTTTTTTCCATCACAAGGAACCGGCCAAGGGCACAACAAAAATGGGTAACACAAAGCCCGCTTAGTTGCCAGTCCCTATAAAGAAGACAGTAAGAGAATAAAATAAAAAAGAGGGGTGAACCAATTTAGTTCGGGAGGTGTCTTGTTACTCTTCTTTTGAAAAGATGTAAGTCATAGGAAAGTGGAAAAATAGAAACAGTTAGAGAGTTCCAGAGTTTATCAGTGAAAAAAAAAAAAAAAAAAAAAAAAAAAAAAAAAAAAAAAAAAAAAAAAAAAAAAGCCTGGGACGATTAGTGCCGTTGTTTTGAGGCTGCCGTTGTTTTAAATGCCGGTTAAACGAGGTTCTCCTGTATATATATATATATATATAATATATATATATATATATATATTATATATATATATATATATATATATATATATACATACATAAGGGAGGTTCCCGTTATACGAACATTCGATATACGAGAATCCGATGTTACGAGATGTGTAAATTAGGGTCTATTTTCAATATACGAGATCGAAAATCCAATGTTACGACATTCAAACTGGGGTGAGTAAAATTACCAAGTTATTTACTAAAGTATATTACAAGTTATTTACTAAAATTATAAACATTTACTGACTATGTATGTGATTTTACCTAAGGTTGTACGATAATCAATCTGAAAATAACGTGCAGACTGGCCAACGACTGCTCGAGACTGGTATTAGCAGATGTAGGAAGTCTCCAGGCTTGCTTATTATTGTTTGGTATGCTATGAAATATCATTTCTCTAGGTGAATGTAGACATATGATTGCATTTGGATGGATATCATTCATATATATGCGTAAAGAGATGAAATACAAGCAAGGGACTCATCCACGTTTGGCAGCAGCAGCAGCAGCATGAGCCGGCCCATGAAGCCCGTGAGGTGGATATCAACACCATTAGACCAAGGGAGATAGATGTCTTTTGTAATATTTAGTAGGGGTGCGAGAACCCCTTGAGGAATCCTATGATCCCTGGTGATATCCTATGGTGCTATCACAGGCGTGGGAGCTGACTGTCTTCAGGAAGGCACAGGTGAGGCGGATGACAGCAGGTTTTTACTCAAAAGTTTTGAGTGGCGGCGCCGCTGGAGCCGCCA
Source organism: Chionoecetes opilio (assembly GCA_016584305.1). Taxonomy (NCBI): domain Eukaryota; kingdom Metazoa; phylum Arthropoda; class Malacostraca; order Decapoda; family Majidae; genus Chionoecetes; species Chionoecetes opilio. Next base: position 165,683 of record JACEEZ010014639.1, on the reverse strand, counting down.
CCTCCTCCGCCACGGTAAGTTTGGGCAGGATTAAACGTCTATTACTCGATATTATATAACTTAGTGATTATGGTGAGATGTTATATACACGTGTCATTATCTATATCAATGTACCACTGTGTTTCACCTTAAATAAGGGTGATTTAAAGATGTTATGATGGAGGTGACTGCTGGCGGGGCAGTGAGTGACGGAGAAATTCTTGCCGCCGGGCCTCCCCATATCACAAATATTCACTATTTCAACCCACATACACACCTTCTACCACCAAAACACTAGCAACACAGGCTCCTTACTTATATATCTTACTATCTGATACATTAAAACTCCTTAAAACACAAGCATTCCAAATAAAACTAGAATTAATTTGAGATGACGGGGACAGAAGGCGGAGAGGCAGTCTGGCATGCCATTCTTGCCCGGAAATATGTCTCGCTGACTTGTGATTGGTCGAGAAGTTTTAAAAACAGTTTATCATTGGCTGGTGACGGATGATGAGCTTGATGACATCATTTATGTTTTATGTTTAATTAATGTGCAGTTATGTTATTTTATGTGCTATTTTCTCTTTCAGAATGGTTTTTCTACAGAATAGTTAGTACAGTGTAGGTAATATAGGTGCTGTGTGTTTGTTGTGTTTGCTTTAGTTTATTTTAAGTTGAAAAACATGTCTTTTTTTTTCTTCTTCTTTTTTTATTGATGGGGTCCTGGAACCAAACCTATATTTTACCATTAGTTTTGTGTTTCGTTATACGAGATTTCGCTTTACGAGTATGCCAGGTGGAACCTAACTGCTCGTATCTTAACTTATACTTATACTTAATAAGTACTTACTTAAGATACGAACAGTATCTTAACTTATACTTATACACACAAACCTCGATTTCCCGGATATCGGATTTGCCGGACAAAATCCGAGGTCCGGGGATATGTCAGTTTCGGACAAATGTTTTTTTTTTTTTTTTTTTTTTTTTTTTTTTTTTTTTTTTTTTTTTTTTTTTTTACGTTGAAATGCCTGGTCCTGTTCGTAAATTAACCAAGTTGTCCGGCGGTCCGAGCGTCTCCTGTCACCCCTGGTCAGTGTCCGCGCCTCCCGCCAGGTGGCAGCATGCTCAGCGGTCGTATTGTTTACATTTGGGCACACAACATTCACGGTTCACCTGCACAGCCTCCATCAGTCACCTGACTCCCACTGCCCCTGGTGCAAGACCATTTCTGAGACTATTGAACACTTTCTGCTGCCTCCCGCCAGGTGGCAGCATGCTCAGCGGTCGTATTGTTTACATTTGGGCACACGACACTCACGGTTCTCCTGCACAGCCTCCGTTAGTCCCCTGACCTCCACTGCCCCTGGTGCAGGAATGTCTCTTGAGACTATTGAACACTTTCTGCTGCCTCCCCCCAGGTGGCTGCATGCTCAGCGGACGTAAAAGTCCACGGCGGGGTAGTTGATATTGTCGGTTGCCGGACAGTAAATACTAGAGTAGGATAAACGTGCGGGGGTGGGTAATGGCATCGGATTTTTTTTTTTTTTTTACCTGCGATTCCCGGACTTTTGCGGTTCCCGGACCAGTGCTCTCCCCTATTAGTCCGGGAAATCGAGGTTTGTGTGTGTATATATATATATATATACTAGCCGCAAAGCCGCCCTCCGGACAGACTTTTTGGCTAGCTCCTGCTATTGGTGGGCCTTCGGCCCACCAAACACAGACTCTCCAGATAGCCCCTTCTAACTTTCCTGAAATCACGGATGTAGAAATGTATTTGTTAACGCCAACCCATTCACATCACCCCCAACCCATTCACTCACCCATTACTCATCACCCCCCACCCATTCACTCACCCATTACCCATCACCCCCCACCCATTCACTCACCCATTACCCATCACCACACACCCATTACCCATCACCCCCCATCCATTCACTCACCCATCACCCCACACCCATTACCCATCACCCCACCCATTACCCATCACCCTACATCAAGGTTTCCTCAATTCTCGCAACCCACTTTTTTTCTTCACAATTCTCGCTAATAGGCTGCTAAAAAAAAAAAAAAAAAGTGATCGGATCATCCTATAAGTGGGCTTAAAACCTTCCCCTGCTCGACCCGGTTCCAAAACTGTGCCATATGAGGGGATTGTGCCACGGGGGGCGGAACGTATACCACACACACACACAATGACAGACAGACACACTTTCGCTTATATTATTATAATATATATATATATATATATATATATATATATATATATATATATATATATATATATATATATATATATATATATATATATATATATATATATATATATATATCAGACATGGGCATGATTATAAAAAATTATTATGATTTGATTTTGATTATCATCCGGAATAATTTTTTTATTATGATTAGATTATGATTACTCGTTTTTTCCTTTTTATGATTATGATTTGATTATGATTATTTCGCTTTACGTATTTTTGATTATGATTAGATTTTTTCTATTATTGCTTGATTATGATTAGATTATGATTATAATCACATTTTATTGTGATTATTTGTACACAGTAATGTATTATTAAGGTCATTTTTTTGTTCAGTTAACATTATCAAGGTTTTTTTGCAATTGACACTACTTAAAGGAAACACCACCAAATTGGTATTTTTGCTTTTTTTATATAGGGAAATATAATACTACACGTTTTTAAACACTTAAAAAACTATTGTTAAAAAAAAATTTACAATAAATACAAATTACAATCCCAAGGGGATATAAAAAACACTAATACTATGGCTTCCTGAAAAATTTTTTGCATCGCATTAGTATCTTATCACGTAATGTAAGTAAAAGTTTTCGAAAACAAGGGCCAAAGTAAAACTGCAAAAATTTTTTAACATTTTTGGCTTCACACCCATTGTTCGGTATTTATGTAAATTTTAATTTTAAAGAAATTCCTGAATCTGCCAAATTTTCGACTATAACGGGTTGGATGTTCCGTTGAAACTTCTAGTCAAAAAATCATTTGATCTTTGTTTTGCTACATCTCAGCCGCCCCTCGCCCTTTTCAGAGCAAGCGACGGCCAACGTTTTCTGAGGGGTACAGCAAAAGAAAAGAACCGCTTGCAAGCGAAATTTCTCTTTCTCCCCGCAGAAAATGTCTTTAGTTAGTGTATGCTTTTCAAAAAAATGTTGGCTGGGGAAAAATATATAGGAAAATACATATAACATAAAATACATACTCCGTGGTGTAGTGGTTAGCACCTGGGTACAACCGAGAAGTCCCCGGTGACCCCGGGCGGAGCGAAGAAGATGGGTGGTCTTTTTTAAAAACCCCAGCCCCCGTCCACCCCGCAGTAATGGGTACCCGGTGTTAGCCGGGGTTTTGTGACCCCCCCCCGGCCGGGGTGGTGGTTCGGCAACCTAACCTCAGCGGTAAATCACTATGGCTCTGGGAATTTTATATCCCCAAACAAAAAAAAAAAAAAAAATATGAAAATTGGGAAATTTTTTTTGGAGAAAAAGAATTTCCCACAGGAAAATACAAGAAAAATCACAATAATCAATTTTAATCATTGAAATTTTTAGAAAAAAAAAATGATTTTGTTTGTTATGATTAAAGCTGCAGCTTCATATTTGATTATGATTTGATTATGATTATACCTGTTGCTTAACTTTTGATTATGATTTGATTATGATTTTGAATCACAGCCTATGATTATGATTTTTTGGATTAATAATCATAATCATGCCCATGTCTGATATATATATATATACAGGGAGGTCCCGTTATACGAGCATTCGATATACGAGAATCCGATGATACGAAATGTGTAAATTAGGGTCTATTTTCAATATACGAGATCGAAAATCCAATGCTACGACATTCAAAGTGGGGTGAGTAAAATTACCAAGTTATTTACTAAAATTATAAAGTCATTTACTGACTATTTGATTTTACCTAAGGTTGTACGATAATTAATCTGAAAATATGATAATTCTGGTGGCTCGGTACGACAATGTGGGTTAAAATAGTGAATATTTGTTATGGGGCGGCCCCGCGGCAAGAATTTCTCCGTCACTCACTGCCCCGCCAGCAGTCACCTTATCATAACATCTTTAAATCACCCTTATTTATGGTGACACAAGGTGCTACGTTGATTTAGATAATGACACGTGTATATAACATCTCACAATAATCACTAAGTTGTATAATAACGCGTAATAAGACGTTTAAGCCTGCCCAAACCTACCGTGGCGGAGGTAGCGCCCGCCGCCTCTCAATAGTTTTGAGTCAAAACCTGCCGTCATCCACCTCACCTGTGCCTTCCTTAAGAAGACAGTCAGCTCCTATGCCTGTGATAGCACCATAGGATATCACCAGTGATCATAGGATTCCTCAAAGGGTCCTCACTCCCCTACTAAATAATTACCAAGGAGATCTCCGCTGGCGGGGAATTGCGGGCGACGGCCGATTTCCGCCGCCCACACAACACCCCGTTATCAGCTGTAGCTACCTGTGCTTTCCTGAAGAAGTCAGGTCAGCTCCCACGCATGTGATAGCATCATAGGATATCACCAGGGATCATAGGATTCCTCAAGGGGTTCTTGCACCCCTACTAAATAGTACCATTTGAAGCCATCTATCTCCCTTGGTGTTGATATCCACCTCACGGGCTTCATGCTGCTGCTGCTGCCGAAGGCCACGCTGCCAGACGTGGATGAGACCCTTTCTTGTATTTCATCTCCTTACTCATATATATGACTAATATCCATCCAAATGCAATCATATGTCTACATTCACCTAGAGAAATTATATTTCATAGCATACCAAGCAATAATAAGCGAGCCTGGAGACTCCCTACCTCTGCTAATACCAGTCTCGGCCAGTGTGCACGTTTACGACCAAACCTACGACTTTGCCGCGCTGTGGGTTCCTGTTACAACCGACATCGGACTTCCTACCAAAAAAAGGTGATAAAGTGCTTCGTGGCTTCCTCTCAGCTGGACGATGTACAATGATTCAGATGCGCACAGACGAGTTTGTGGGCAGTGGAAGAGGTCTGAGCACCCCTCCCTTGTCCCTTACCTACCGCACCCTCTCGAGTCTAGTGTATCCCGAAGAGTACATACAAAGTCTTTGTTGCTTGTATGTATTGTGCCTTGTGAGTCGATTTTAGTGATTTGCTGGTTTACTTAATGTGCTTATTATGACTCATTTTTGCTCTGGCCTACTGTGCTGTCACACTCTTAATTCACTGTGTTTTGTGTGGTGGTGCGGTGGTGTGGTATATAGAGCCCTATATTTGAGAATTTGAGTTTGTTGTGTTTGCTATATTTTATTTTAGCTTGAAAAACATGTCTTTTTATATATATTTATATATATATATATATATATATATATATATATATATATATATATATATATATATATATATATATATTATATTATATATATATATTTTATATATATTATATATATATATATATATATATATATATATATATATATATATATAAATTGATGGGGTCCCGAACCAAACCTATATTTTACCATTAGTTATGTGTTTCGTTATACGAGATTTCGCTTTACGAGTATGCCAGGTGGAACCTAACTGCTCATATCTTCGGGGCCTCTCTGTACAGGGAGGTCCCGAAGATACGAGCAGTTAGATAAGATACTGCTTAAGTATAAGTATACGTATAAGTAATACATAAGTACTTATTAAGTACACACAAACCTCGATTTCCCGGACTAATAGGGGGGAGCACTGGTCCGGGAACCGCAAAATTCCGGGAATCGCAAGTATATATAAAAAAAAAAAAAAAAAAAAAAAGAGTCCGATGCCATTACCCACCCCCGGACGTTTATCCTACTCTAGTATTTACTGTCCGGTAACCGGCAACCGACAATATCAACTACCCCGCAGCGGACTTTTACGTCCGCTGAGCATGCAGCCACCTGGCGGGAGACAGCAGAAAGTGTTCAATAGTCTCAAGAGACGTTCCTGCACCAGGGGCAGTCGGGGTCAGGGGACTAACGGAGGCTGTACAGGTGAACCGTGAGTGTCGTGTGCCCAAATGTAAACAATACGACCGCTGAGCATGCTGCCACCTGGCGGGAGGCAGCAGAAAGTGTTAAATAGTCTCAGAAATGTTCTTGCACCAGGGGCAGTGGGAGTCAGGTGACTGACGGAGGCTGTGCAGGTGAACCGTGAATGTTGTGTGCCCAAATGTAAACAATACGACCGCTGAGCATGCTGCCACCTGGCAGGAGGCGCGGACACTGACCAGGGGTGACAGGAGACGCTCGGACCGCCGGACAACTTGGTCAATTTACGAACAGGACCAGGCATTTCAAAGTATATAAAAAAAATTAAAAAAAATAAAATAAATAATAATAATAAATTGTCCGAGACTAACATATCCCTGGACCTCGGATTTTGTCCGGCAAATCCGATATCCGGGAAATCGAGGTTTGTGTGTACGTATATATATATATATATATATATATATATACACACACACAACCCTCGTTTTCCCGGATATCGGATTTGCCGGTCAAAATCCGAGGTCCGGGGATATGTCAGAGTCCCGGACAAATGCCTGGTCCAGTCCATAAATCGACAAAATTGTCCGGCATTCCGAGCGTCTCCTGTCACCCCTGGTCAGTGTCCGCGCCTCCCGCCAGGTGGCAGCATGCTCAGTGGTCGTATTGTTTACATTTGGGCACAAGACACTCATAGTTCACCTGCACCGCCTCCGTCAGTCCCCTGACCCCCACTGCCCCTGGTGCAGGAACGTCTCTGAGACTATTGAACACTTTCTGCTGCAGTGTCCGTGTTTCCACTCCCACCATGTAGTGCCACATTCTCAACTCCTCACCCTGAACGTCGCCACCTGTGACGTGCCCACTCTGCTGGCGGGGGCTGGTGTCCACCCCTCCCGGCAACACGCTGTCATCAGCCTCACCTGTGCCTTCCTGAGTAAGACAGGTCAACTACAGCACCTGTGATAGCATCATAGGACATACCAGGGCTCATAGTGTTCCCCAAGGGATCCTCGCAGTCCTAAAAACAACAACAAAGTGAAGTAAAAGTCCGCGGCTGGGTAGTTGATATTGGCGGTTGCCGGACAGTATATAATAGAGTAGGATAAACATCCAGGGGTGGGTAATGGCCTCGGACTGTTGCGATTCCCGGACCAGTGCTCCCCCCTATTAGTCCGGGAAAACGAAGGTTGTGAGTATATATATATATATATATATATATATATATATATATATATATATATATATATATATATATATATATATATATATATATATATATATATATATATATATATATATATATATATATATATATATATATATATATATATATATATATATATATATGAATAATAGGCATTAGAATGCGATTATATGTCTACATTCACCTAGAATGATGATATTTCATAGCATACCAAGCAGTAATGAGCGAGCCTGGAGACATACTACCTCTCCTAATACCAGTCCCGAGCAGTCGTGGGCGAGGGTGCCAAATCCAGCATTTAGCGCCAGTCACTGTTTACCTCCCAACATAGCTACACAGTCTGGTTGTTTCTGATTATTTCTCATATATTTCACAGCGTGGAGGAGTGTGTCAAATCCAGCATGTAGCGCCAGTCACTGTTTACCTCCCAACATAGCTACACAGTCTGGTTGTATTTGTGATTATTTCTTATTTATTTCACAATTTTTCATGTGTTTTTTCTTATATTTTCACACCCTTGGGAAAATATCCTTGCAGTAACGGACAATCGGCTTTAACGGACCACTTCTCCCCCCTTTTAGTTCGTTAAATCGAGGGTCAACTGTATATCCATCAATTTCTCTTGTGGTTGTGTCAGTGTATCTAAACAATGTCAATGTGGAGTGTAGAACAACTGCATGCTGCCAAGGTAGCTGCCAGAGGCAACAATTAATATGATGATATAATAGGTGCAATTAATTATAATAATGGTCTTGGGGACAATGACTCAGTGTACGAGACGAGACAGACTGAGAGAATTCATACAAGCTAGCATGTCAGTGTGGCTTGGCTTGAAATCTGGAAACAAGTCATACACCTGACACCATCCAGTCCTCCTCTTTATAGCGAATAAAACCTATGATATGATAAGTTATCATAGTTCAATTTATATATTTCTAATAAAGAAAAGCTAATATGCATATATATAAAAAGGACTGGCCGCAAAAAAATAGTAAGAAAAAGCCCACAGCTGGCCAGTCCCCATAGAGACAACAGTAAGAGAATAAAGAAAGGGGGGTAAATCAATTTAGTTCGGGTGTCGTCTTGATATATCTCTCTTGAAAATAAAAGTAGTAGGAAGGTGGAAAAATAAACAATAGGAGAATTCCAGAGTTTACCAGTAAAAAAGATGAAGGAGTGAAGATACTGGTAACTCATGCATTAGTAAGATTGACAGAATAGGGATGAGAATGTGTATAAAGTCTTGTGCAGCGAGGCCGCGGGAGAGGGAGGGGGAGGCAGGAGGCATGCAGATAGCAAGATCAGAAGAGTAGTGACCTAACCTCTTAGAAGCTGTTTTAGCACGAGATAAAATGTGAAATTTCCAGTTCAGATATTTTGTAAAGGATATTCCAAGAATGTTCATTGTAGAAGAGGGAGACAGTTGAGTGTCATTGAAGAAGAGGGAATAGTTGTCTGGGAGGTTATGTCGAGTAGATAGATGAAGAAATTAGGATTTTGAGTCATTGAACAAAACAAGGTTTGCTTTGCCCTAATCAGAAATTATAAAGATCAGCAGTTAGGCGCTCTGTGGCATCTCTCCGTGAATCATTTAGTTACTGTTGAATTGGACGTCTAACAAATGACATTGAACAATGCAGGGTACAATCATCAGCGTAGGAGTGGATAGGGCTTTGAGTTAAGACTTAGATCATTAATGAACAATAATAATAGGATTGGGTGATAGGACAGAACCCTGGGGAAACACCACTATTGATATACTTAGGAGAAGAACAATGTCCGTCTACAGTAGCTGCAATAGAACGGTTTGAAAGGAAACTTAAAGTAATTGTCCAGACCATTTCATCATTCCTGATTTAATGGAGTCAAAATACGTATAGCCATTATAGAGTATATCAACAATATGTTGTCACTTTTTGCATCCAGTCACCCATTTTTAAATGATCCGCATTCAAAATCTGTAAATTCCCAGAGCTCTCAAAACACAACTGACGACCAGCAGACGACGGACCACGGCTCGGTGAACGTCACTGCAGGAATCCTCCCAGCCTGGCCCTAATACAAATACAGGGAGGTTCCGTTATACGAGCATTCGATTACGAGAATCCGATGATACGAGATGTGTAAATTAGGGTCTATTTTCAATATACGAGATCGAAAATCCAATGCTACGACATTCAAACTGGGGTGAGTAAAATTACCAAGTTATTTACAAAGAAAATTGAAAGTTATTTACTAAAATTATAAAGTCATTTACTGACTATATGATTTTAGCTAAGGTTGTACGATAATTATCAATCTGAAAATATGATATTTCTGGTGGCTCAGTACGACAATGTGGCCTACAAAAATTCACATCACTGGACGATGTACAATGATTCAGATGCGCAGAGACGAGTTTGTGGGCAGTGGAAGAGGTCTGCGCACCCCTCCCTTGTCCCTTACCTACCCTACCCTCTCGAGTCTATTGTATCACGCGGCAGCACCACTGATCTTTCCTCTTCCCGAGCCCCCTTCACACATTCCATAATGGAACCACAAACGCGCCAACAATGCAGTGCGCAGCGCCGTCATGGTCCTGGTTATGGGTCCATCTTGACCGATCGTGACGCGCTCGGCTGAGGCCACGAAAAGTTAGTGCGTGCATTAAAAAATCGGCAAGCTCCCCGATTTTCGTACCCAACGCAGCGGTATCGTAAGTCTATCGTGACGCTATCGTTACCTATGTAGCAGCTTCGTGACACTATCATGATCGTCATATGTTTATCGTGACGATAAGAAACCGTTCGTTATGCGCGCCTTCCCCCCTTTTTTGCACCCTCTTCCGCCTTCCCCCCCTTTCTCATTCACCTCCACCCACCCAAGACTCCACTCCCCCTACTCCCACCACCACATGGTGACACCCCCCCCTCGACTACCTTCCCCCTACTCCCACCACCAAGTGATGACACTCCCCCCGTTACTCCCTACCCACTACTCCCAGCAGCACGTGGTAACACTCCCACCCCCACCAACACCACGCCTTCTCCACCCCCCCCATTTCCCACCAACACTAACACCCCCTTCTTTATTACAACCCCCCTCCCCTGTTTCCCATCACCAACACAACCGTTTCTCCCACCTTCGTCTCTATAGTCCCCCTTCCTTCTCCATCACCATGGCAACCCCTACCCACGTGTGGGGCTAGCTCTTGACGCTATCGTGGTACGTTCATGGCACCGTCATGGCACTGTCGTGTTTAGCGTAGCTCTATCGTGACGACAAAATGACCGTTTATTTTCCATTCGTGACATAGTCTTACAGCTGTCATGACTCCATCCTGACCATCTTACGACCGTCATGACACATACGTACAGGCAGCGTGACATTGTTGTGAGGCTATCGTGGTCTGCTTTTTTCGTGGTTAAATTTCACGATAGCGTCAATAATCAAATTGGTGGCGCTATCGTGGTTCGATTATGGAATGTGTGAAGGGAGCTCAAGTGATCAAGGGGAGGAGGAAGAACTCTAACCCAGTCATTCCTGCAAACGCAGTCACCCCTGTTTTCTCTTGAGCCTCGGAGAGAGCAAACAGGGACTCTCAGCTGGCTATGTGCCAGCTTCCTGTCTATCCACACAATATTACCACTTGTGAGTGTTATGCATGTTTTATGTTTAATTAATGTGCAGGTATGTTATTTTGTGTGCTATTTTCTCTTTCAGAATGCTTTTTCTACAGAATAGGTAGTAGTGTGGGTAATATAGACACTGTGTGTTTGTTGTGTTTGCTATACACTACCCTCCCGAGTTTCACGCTATCCGAGTTTCGCGATCCTCGAGTTTCGCGCTGAGTCCTAAATTCTTATCATCCCGACTTTCGCGCATTATATCCCAGAGTTTTTTTTTTTTTTTTTGGTGTGTGTGTGTGCCTACAGCGCCGTTAGGCAGTGACCTCCAGGAGTGGGATGGTAGAACCTGGAGATTAACTTGAGGGCTGTGATGGTTGGCCCTCGCCCGTGGTGGCGCAGACTGAATTTCTATAGTGACGCCTGTGATTAGAGGCTCATGCCACCCCCAGTATCCTCCGATGCACTCGCAATCGAAGGTAGAGCTAATGGGCAGCATGTGGGTGTTCTTAGGCCACTCAACAGTGCAGAGAAAGATTTTAAGTGGATTTTACAGCCCTCATCAAGGATCGAACTCTGATCACCGAGAATGCCACTCAGAGACTTCTTCTTCTTCTTGTGACCTTTTCTGCTTAGTATCACTTTGTAGGTCGTCTGTCAAGGTCGTGCTCGAGATTGACATATATCTTGACGCTACCCACTCTGCTACCGCCTCCCATAAGAGATGTACGGGACACATCTTCCTTCCTTCCTGCTTAGTATAGTATAATAATAGGCTTAGTATAGCTGTATGTAGTTTTGCTTTGTTTTTTTCCATTTGTTTGTGTTTTTCTCTACAGGAACAGCCGGTGTCGCATAAGATAGGTAACACCTCGAAATAAGTAGCACCTTACCCTACTATTTACCACAAAATACTCCTTTATAAGTGATTAACCATGACGTGTGTGGTACTGTGGTTTCTGGAGGTATTTGAGTAGACAGGAGAGAAGAGAGGAAGCATTGTGACAGTGTTATTGTCGTATAACACTCATACAACCATCAGCTGACAAGATATGTGTCAGGCTCACTCACTCAGACCAAAACAGCATCCGCTGGGTGACTCCCAACTCAAGCTCCTCTCCTCCTTCCTCTTCTCTACGTAGTGGAATGAAAAATGGCAAAAAATGGCAAAGAAAACATCATTATGAAGGATCTTAATAACAGGCATAATATAGTCAGAGGGTGGAGGAGAAGGAGGAACAAGCCCTTCATCAACCAAAGTGGAATTTCCAAAAAAGGTTTGAGCAAAGAGTTCAGCTTTAGAACAATTAGACAGCTGTGGAACCATCTGGTGAAGCATTGGAGGGAAAGATGAAGAAGAAAAATTTTTAAAGATGTTTTTGGGTAGATGCCAGAAGTCACGAAAGGAGTTTGATCCAGAAAGATTTTGACATTTTCTATAGATGAAAGAGTTTTTGGTAAGTTTAAGAAAAGATTTGCCATGATTACGGGCAGAAATATAAAGGGCATGAGTTTCAGAAGATGGATTGATACGGTACCGTCTGAGAGCCGCCTCTCTATCTTGGACAGAATGAGAACAAGCTAAGTTAAACCAAGGTTTACAGGCTTTAGGATTAGAGAAAGTGTGTGGAATGTACGCCTCCATGCCAAAGACAATGACCTCAGTTATGCACGCTACACAGAGATGGGTCTCTGACGTGGAAGCAATGATCATTCCATGGAAATTCAGAGTAGTACTGCCTTAGGTCCTCCCAAGCTGAGTTGATATGCCAAAGCACCTCCACTTAGGTGGGTCCCGAGGCAGTACATAGCGACAGGACAGGTTACAGAAATAAGATTGTGATCGGATGAACCCAACAGAGAATAAAGTTTCACAGAGTAAGAAGAAGAGTTAAATAGTATAGAATTTTACATTGTCTGAGTTAATAGATAGATATACAGCACAGATACATTTAGCTAGTGACATTGAAGTCGAAGCCAGATGGTAGAAAATTCTGAAGCTTCAAGACCGTGGGCACGAAAGTAAGTGATGTCGTTACGTACATATACGCAACGGCCAGCTTTGGATTGAAAATGAGAATTGAAAGTGAGAGGAAACAGAAAAGGGACTGCTGTCAGTGCTCAGATACCAGTGTTTCGGTGAGGAAAATAAGATGAGGTCTAGAGGAGAGGTGATGTTCCACAGAATGAAAATTAATCCAAGACTGTGAATGTTACAGAAGTTTATTAAGAGAAAGTTAGATGAAGTATCAAGACACCTCAAGTCATCACCATGAAGTCAGTCTGACCTGGGGATACTTATGGTCTCTTCCCCAGCGTGCCAGGCAAGGTGCTTGCCCATCTATTGCTGAAACAGATCCGCAGTCATCTGCTGAAGCATCAGAGACCTCAGCAGTCTGGGTTCACGGCTGGTAAGTCAACAACGGACCGAATCCTAGTGCTTTCTGTCCTGGTGGAACGCCGACGTGAGTTTTGAGTTTGAGACAAGGGATGCTTGCAGCCTATGTTGATGTCAAGAAGGAGTTTGACTCAGTGCATCGTGAGTCACTCTGGGATCTTCTGCGACTTCACGGGATTCCTGCAAGGACTATTGGTTTGATGACTGGTCTGTACTCTGGGACTGAGAGTGCTGTGAAGTATGGTGTATCCAGCTTCTTTCCTGTGAATACAGGAGTGAGGCAAGGGTGCGTCCTTGCCCCATCACTTTTCAACGCTTGTATGGACTGGGTATTGGACAAGGTTGTAGATCAAAGTGATTGTGGAGCATCCGTCGGCAACACCAAGATCACTGATCTTGTTTTTGCCGATGATGCAGTAATCTTTGCTGAGTCGCTGGAGGTCCTGGTGATGGCTCTCGAGGCGCTGCACGAGGAGGCAAAGCCTCTGGGACTTGAGGTCTCCTGGCTCAAGACCAAGGTCTAGCTGTTTGGAGACTTACTAGATGAAACAGTACAGTCTGTTCATGCGAGCGGCGAAGACATTGGGATCTTGGAAAGCTTTACATACCTTGGTAGCGCAGTCCATAATGACGGCAGGTCATGTCAAGAAGTCTTACGGCGGATTGGCATATCCTACAATGTTATGGACTCGCTCAGCAGGAGTATTTGGCATTGTTGGTACCTGTGCAGGAGGACAAAGATCTGGATCTTCAAGTCGCTTGTGATCCCTGTCTTACTCTATGGTTGTGAGACATGGACACTAAATAGCGACTTGAAGAGGCGAATCGTTGCCTTGGTTAATAAGTGTCTTTGCAGAATCATGGGGTATCGCTGGGATGATTACGCGTCAAATCAGCGATTGTACCGTGAGACTGAATCGAGGCCTATTACCTGCATAGTCCGTCTTCGGCTATATGGGCATGTGGCACGCTACCCTGAAACCGATCCTTACCATCGGGTTATATCTGTAAGAGACAATCCGGCGTGGAGGAAGCCAAGAAGCCCACACGGCTCATGGCTGGGCAAGTTTATGTTTTTTGTCGAGAGTTGCTTGGTATGGGAAGGGAGCCTGCATGGGGACTCGCGCGTGGTGACCCCCAGGAGTAGCGTCGTAGGGTGGTCAAGGCGATGCGGCCCCCTGCGTATGCCCCCAATGATTGACTGATCCCCAGTTAGGGACTCTGAGGCAGTCCCTAAACTAAAATAAAAATTACCAAATATGAGTTTCAGTTGGATATAGTTGTGGCGGTCCGAGGAAGTTATGGTAAGTAGTGCACAACCAGCGTTAGGTAGGCTGTTCCACTTGTTTACCATTTTGTGGTAAAGGTTTACATCTTATATTCGGCGCACAAGTCGACCCCGAGTTTTGGAGATTTGTTTAGGCTTCAAAGATAGACTTATATGCAGACATATTTGGTATATCAAACAAATGCTACCATATATATACATATCAACTCGACCTCCTCACTCAGTGCACCAACATTTTGAAGATAATGTAAACATCTGAGTCTCACTAAATAATGCTTCTTTTTTCTTTACACAATATGGTAATGCCAAAAAAAAAAAAAAAAAAAAAAATCTAGCTGCCAGTCCCCATAAAGACAGTAAGAGAACATAGAAAAGGGGATGGGGCAATTTAGTTTGGGAAATGTCTTGACACTCCTCTTTGAAAGTAATTAAAGTTGTAGCAAGGTGGAAACATAGAAACAGGAGCAGTAAGCATGAAACTAACGGTAAAAGATGGCAAGATAAACAACATTGCGAAGGTCATTTAAAGTTTGAAGACAGTCAGTTGGAGGAGAGGAGTTCATGAGACGAAAAGCATTTGACTGTACCCTGTTTAGAAGAGCTGTTTGGGTGGATTCCCCCAAATATGAGGCATACCCGGACAAGGCCCCGGTACCGAGCATGTACTATGGGTAAAACAAGTATCGGTGCACTATATGCGTGAAACATTCTGACACTACAGAACGAAGAAAACGAAAACCCTCCCATATCATCAGCATTTGACCGAATGTTTACAGTATTCATCGGACCCCTGTGCACCGATACTTGTTTTATCCATAGTACATGTGATTACCTTGCTACATTCTCCAAGCCTTTAGCTAATCCCAATTTAATTTGCCATTACCCAGAATATTTAGCTCTTTGAAACACAGAAGGATGAGAGATTGGAAATAATTAGATCCCGCTTCCTATGCAGGTTTGGAGGAAAAGCGTGAGGAGATGGTGTTAGGACTGAGCATAGTGGTTTGATAATGGTGGACTCTGGCCAAATGGACTGTTCGATTATAATTTTCAAGTGGATTACTGACTGGTTGCTATAAAGTTATTTCTGAAGACACTTGATGTTAACTATTTGACTGCAAGCTGGGGAAAGACCTGTGCCACTAGCTATTTACATTATAAACAGGAAGAATGCTTTAAAAACCACTTTGGTGCTTTGAGTGGTAATTGTATCACTAAATTTACCTTTAAATTAAACTATTTCTCCAAATTTTTCATTATTGTATTACAACCCAATAAAAAATATAAAAAAGCATTAATGAGAAACACTAAAACAATAATGACCAGGGAAAAGGCTACTTCAAATAAATTCCTATGGTATAAATATGTAAATTCATTTTCACATGTCTGATGGAATCTATCTCGAGTACTATGCATGTCTTGCTGTATCATGATAGATTGATAAGTACTTCGGATAAAGATTTTGGATAGTTAAGTTAGGATGCATGGAGTGAAGACTAAAGGCCATATAATGGGATTAGTTTTATAGAAACATTGGAGAATGTTTTAATAAGTTTGTTAGGTGGATACCTGTTTGATTTCTAACAAATTTTTCTACCACACCATTCACCAGATACACACTAATACAATGATATTTTATAACTTACCCCATGTTGCCACTTCTTGCATATGTCACACATGATCATGAGTCCATCATCATAAGGTACTCCACATGGGCATCGAACAGGGAAATCTTTACTTTCTTCACTTTCTGAGTTGAACGACTGTGATCTTCCTGCAGCTGAACACAAGTTGGGTAAGTGAACTTATGTCCTTGTATTCTTCAGACTACATAAAATTTTCATTCATGTTATTTTTTAAGTAACCTGGTGGCATATCAAGCAATGGAACTTCCAATTTGTTTCAAATTCATACTTCAGGCATCTAAAAAGCATATTTCAAGTTATAGGCATACACAATGACAATTATGGCACAGATTGATACTGTAAGCTATGCAATCCTAATGATAATGCACTTCATAAACTTTAAAAACCTGATGCTGACATGATGTATTCAGTTTCTAACTCTACTTACCTTCTTGTGAGAACAGAGGCATAGTACCACTGTGTGAAGACTTTATACCACTGGAGACAAGGGATTGTGTTGGTACTATATGATCATTCTTCTGCGAACATGTAAGAGGCACATCTTGGCTACCAGCAGCTGTTGAGAATCCGGGAGTTAGTATATGAGGCTTGCAGAGCCGGAGGGGCCAAGTGCCAGCCAAGCAAAAAGGCCAATTTTGCCCATAACACCCAGTACAATCTTTTCTCAATCTGGAGACACGTCCAGTCCCCAGATGACAACTGCAAGACTAGGAAACATATAAAAAAACATGTATTGAAATTATAGTAATAATTGATGTGAACTCACCTTGCTATTAACCCAAGAACTACCTAGACTGCAATGATACCCTATTTAGACGGTAACTAAGGTATACTCAGCAGTGGTAGATGGGTTGATGATTTGAAGGCTTGATTATTATTTGAGGGAGTGGTGGTAGTCGCTGTAGGGCGCTGGTAATTGTTGTAGGTGCACGTAATGGCGGCGATGGTGGTAGGCCGAGGGTAGCTTTCCACAGTTACCTGGCGTGGCACTGTTGTGGTGTTTTTACCACTTCGTCCTTGGTTTAACCGATTGATCGGTTATGCTGGCTCAATCATAGTAATATGATGAGCGTGACTACACCTTAAGTGTATATTCAAGAGTGTAATACACCTTAATCGTGTAGGTCTAATGCGTGAATGCTGTCTTGACCGAAAACCCTTATCAAGACGGCTGGAGCTATACACGTGTACGTTCCAATAATGTTTACTCTTACGCGTGGAGGTTCCAATATTTTCCTCACAATTCTTATATTATGTTAATCCATTGATTAATTGTGGTACTAGTGAATACCACCAGAATTATATTACTATATTTAATGCATCTTAATTTATACCCAATTCTATAATAATATATACATAGGTGGAATTTTTACTCATCTCCCTTTTTGACAGAGGAGGCGTATCCCACCATACCATTCTCCCGATTAGAGAGCGGTTTTAGTGGATAATTTCCACAACTGAGGGCCGGCGAAAAATGAAGGTGTGCTTCAGGTAATTTGACCCCTTTTATGAGGTTTCTCCAAGTGGTTTTACACTTTAAAGCAGCCTGCCTCCGAGGTCGGGACTCCCCTAAGTTGGCCTGCCAAGACGCAGACTTAAGAGTCCTCATTTACCTCTTCAGTTAACTCTAGGGGAATCAAATTATTTACCGTCCACACACATCGTTGTCCCCTCACTAGTAACTCCACTGACCTCACAATCCCCTTTCCATCAGTATGCAGTTTTGCTATTTTTCCTAGAGGCCATTGCGAACGAGGCATATCTCCCCTAAGGATTATTATATCTCCTACTTTAATTGGACTTTGATTTTCTGGCTGTTGAGCCCCATAAAACTTTTCCCTTAGACTCAGTAAATAATCTGCACTCCAATGCTTATCCCATGATCTTAAAATTTTACTTAAGGTGTGATAACCTTCCCGGAGATGTTGAGCCGGGTAATTTTTTGTAGGATCTTGTATATCTTCCCTTGTTTCTAATAAAGGAAAGGGTTCCAGTCTTCTCCCATAAATTAAATGTGAGGGAGTAGGAGCTTCTACATTTACTGATGAATCATCTAAGTAGGTTAAGGGTCGGTTATTGATACGGGTCTCAATCTCCGTCACTATGGTTTTCAGGTCTTCTAGACCTTTCTTTGTCTTGTGGAGAGTTTTCCTAAGACAAGACTTAACTATGCCAATCATTCTCTCTGTGAAACCATTTTGCCAAGGAGCTCTAGGGGTTGTAAAGGTCCATGAGCATTTCCTTAACTCCAGAGATCTTTGTACTGATGGATGATTTAATATTTCTAACAATATGGGGGAGGCTCCTACGAAGTTAGTAGCATTATCGCTAATCAATCGCCGAGGACACGACCGCCGAGCCACAAACTGCCAGAACACTTGAATTAAGGTTTCGGCACTTAAATCATCAGCTATTTCTAAATGAATAGCCCTTGTAGAGGTGCAAGTGAATAAGCAGACATATACTTTCTTGGGGGGAGCACTATCTCCTGTAATTATTATTGCCCCAGTATAATCAACACAATAGTCCACAGGAAGAATAGTCCACAATAGTCCTTGCAGGAATCCCACTTCGACGGATTCCTGCAAGGACTATTGGTTTGATAACTGGTCTGTATTCTGGGACTGAGAGTGCTGTGAAGTATGGGGCAGGTGCATCCAGCTTCTTTCCTGTGAATACAGGAGTGAGGCAAGGGTGCGTCCTTGCCCCATCACTTTTCAATGCTTGTATGGACTGGGTATTGGACAAGGTTGTAGATCAAAGTGATTGTGGAGCATCCATCGGCAACACCAAGATCACTGATCTTGTTTTTGCCGATGATGCAGTAATCTTTGCTGAGTCGCTGGAGGTCCTGGTGATGGCTCTCGAGGCGCTGCACGAGGAAGCAAAGCCTTTGGGACTTGAGGTCTCCTGGCTCAAGACCAAAATCCAGGTATTTGGAGACTTACTAGATGAAAAAGTACAGTCTGTTCATGCATGTGGCAAGGACATTGAGATCTTGGAAAGTTTTACATACCTTGGTAGCGCAGTCCATAATGACGGCAGGTCACGTCAAGAAGTCTTACGGCGGATTGGCATAGCCCACGGTTATATGGACTCGCTCAGCGGGAGTATTTGGCGTTGTCGGTACCTGTGCAGGAGGACAAAGATCCAGATCTTCAAGTCGCTTGTGATCCCTGTCTTACTCTATGGTTGTGAGACATGGACACTAAATAGTGACTTGAAGAGACGAATCAATGCCTTTGGTAATAAGTGTCTTCGCAGAATCATGGGGTATCGCTGGGATGATTACGTGTCAAATCAGCGATTGCACCGTGAGACTGAATCGAGGCCTATTGCCTGCATAGTCCATCAGCGCCAACTTCAGCTATATGGGCATGTGGCACGCTACCCTGAAACCGATCCTTCCCATCGGGTTGTATCTGTAAGAGACAATCCGGCATGGAGGAGGACAAAGGGGCGCCCACAAGGCTCGTGGCTGGGGCAAGTTGATGTTTCTTGTCGAGAGCTGCTTGGTATGGGAAAGGAGCCTGCATGGGATCTCGCGCGTGGTGACCCCCACCCCCGGGAGTGGCGTCATAGGGTGGGCGAGGCGACGCGCCCCCCGGCGTATGCCCCCAATGATTGATTGATTGATTGAGTCAACACTAGAGTACTTGTATTATATAGAGTAGCGACAACTTGATTTGTGGGCGCCATCTTGGTGCCAGGGCCTCTTCGTTCACCCAAGACCCGGGGAAGTTCTCAAGGCATGACCCCGCAGTATATCATGTTATACATGTATAAAGGATAGACTGTTATCTTCGGAAATGCTTGTTCTATAAGATTATCACATAAAACATAGTAAAACACATTAAATAAAGGTCATTCTGAGACTGAAGAAATATGATGAACTTAACATTCACTTAAAACTCGTCATGTATAACTTTGTGGGACAGCTTATAAGATGGCAGATAGAAGCAGAATTAAATTAGCTTTCCATTGATAGATTTCGTTTTCTGATACATACAGTAGAACCATGCATAAAATAGCGTTAACTGCATAAATTACCGTGGCGGCCCCTCTCTCTCTCTCTCTCTCCGTAAAAGAGAGAGAGAGAGATATGAGTGAAAGAGGGATATGAGTGAGAGAGAGATATGAGAGAGAGTGAGTTACCAAAATACTTTTTCTACTTTTATATATATATATATATATATATATATATATATATATATATATATATATATATATATATATATATATATAAAATATATATATATGAAAAAATAAATAAATAAATAAATAAATAAATAAATAAATAAATAATAAATAAATAATAAATAAATAAATAAATAAATAAATAAATAAATAAATAAATAAATAAATAATAAATAAATAAAAAAAAAATAAATAAATAAATATATAATATATATATATATATATATTATATATATACAGGGAGGTCCCCAAGATACGAGCAGTTAGGTTCCACCGGCATACTCGTAAAGCGAAATCTCGTATAACGAAACACATAACTAATGGTAAAATATGGGTTTGGTTCCAGGACCCCATCAATAATAATTTAAAAAAAAAAAAAAAAAAAAAACCGTTTTTGAAGCTAAGATAAACTCTATAGCAAACACAACAAACAAACAGCGTCTATATTACCCACACTGTACTACCTATACCGTAGAAAAAGCATTCTGAAAGAGAAAATAGCACACAAAATAACATAACTGCACATTAATTAAACATATAACATGCATAACAAGCTAAAAAGACGTCGTAATGTAGGGGACTCTGCGTGATACAAGAGAAGGTAGTGTAGGGGTCCAAAGGTCGGGGCCTCACACCTGCTAATTACCCCTAAAGGTCAGGCCGGGCCATATGCTTAATTACCCTTCAGGTCACGCCTTGCTAGGGGTGACCTGACTGCAGTCCCAAAGTTGGAGCCGCACACCTGTCTAATTACCCCTAAATGTCAGGCAGCGCCATATGCTTAATTACCCTTCAGGTCACGGCTTGCTAGGGGTGACCTCACTGGGGTCAACCAAATCCCCCTTTGTCCAGCCCAGGAGTGGTATGGCGAGCATTTTGAACTTGATAATTTTACTCACCCGTTTGAATGTCGTATCATTGGAATTTCGATCTCGTATATTGAAAATAGACCCTAATTTACACATCTCGTATCATCGGATTCTCGTATACCGAATGTTCGTATAACGGGACCTCCCTGTATATATATATATATACATACATACATACATACATACATACATACATACATACATACATACATACATACATACATACATACATACATACATACATACATACATACATACATACATACATACATACATACATACATACATACATACATACATACATACATACATAACATACATACATACATACATAACATACATACATAACATACATACATACATACATACATACATACATACATACATACATACCCATACATACATACATACATACATACATACTACATACATAACATACATACATACATACATACATACATACATACATACATACATACATACATACATACATACATACATACATACATACATACATACATACATACATACATACATACATACATACATACATACATACATACATACATACATACATACATACATACATACATACATACATACATACATACATCCTACATACATACATACATACATATACAATACATACCATACATACATACATACATACATACAATACATACATACATACATACAAAATACATACATACATACATACATACATACAACTACATACATACATACATACATACATACATACATACATACATACATACATACATACAACATACATACATACATACATACATACATACATACATACATACATACATACATACATACAACATACATACATACATACATACATACATACATACATACATACATACAAATACATACATACATACATACATACATACACTACATACATACATCTACATACATACATACTACATACCATACATACATACACACATACATACTACATACATACATACATACATACATACATACATACATACATACAAAATAAATAAATAAATAAATAAATAAATAAATAAATAAATAAATAAATTAATTAATTAAAAAATATATATATATATATATATATATATATATATATTTATTTATATATAAATATATAGATATATAGATATATATATATATTTATATATATATATTATTTATTTATTCATATATATATATATATATATATATATATATATATATATATATATATATATATATATATATATATATATATATATATATATATACAGGAGAACCTCGTTTATCCGGCACCCTCGGGGGGGAGCGCATGCCGGATAACTCATTTTGCCGTTGTTTTGAGTTACTCTTATGGAATCGCCCAAAATCCCGTTTTTTTTTTTTTTTTTTTTTTTTTTTTTTTTTCCATCACAAGGAACTGGCCAAGGGCACAACAAAAATGGGTAACACAAAGGCCGCTTAGTTGCCAGTCCCTATAAAGAAGACAGTCAGAGAATAAAATAAAAAAGTGGGGTGAGCCAATTTAGTTCGGGAGGTGTCTTGTTACTCTTCTTTTGAAAAGATGTAAGTCATAGGAAAGTGGAAAAACAGAAACAGGAAGAGAGTTCCAGAGTTTATCAGTGGGAAGAAAAAAAAAAAAAAAAAAAAAAAAAAAAAAAAAAAAGCCTGGGTCGATTAGTGCCGTTGTTTTGAGACTGCCGTTGTTTTAAATGCCGGTTAAACGAGGTTCTCCTGTATACAGGGAGGTCCCGTTATACGAGCATTCGGTATACGAGAATCCGATGATACGAGATGTGTAAATTAGGGTCTATTTTCAATATACGAGATCGAAATTCCAATGATACGACATTCAAACTGGGGTGAGTAAAATTATGAAGTTCAAAATGCTCGCCATACCACTCCTGGGCTGGACAAAGGGGGATTTGGTTGACCCCAGTGAGGTCACCCCTAGCAAGCCGTGACCTGAACAGTAGAACCATGCATAAAGTAGCGTTAACTACATAAATTACCGTGGTGGCCCCGCTCTCTCTCATCTCTCTTTCTCTCTCTCTCTCTCTCTCCCCGTGAGAGAGAGAGAGAGAGAGAGAGAGAGAGAGAGAGAGAGAGAGAGAGAGAGAGAGAGAGAGAGAGAGAGAGAGAGAGAGAGAGAGAGAGAGAGAGAGAGAGAGAGAGATGAGAGAGAGAGGGGCCGCCACGGTAATTTATGCAGTTAACGCTACTTTATGCATGGTTCTACTGTATGTATCAGAAAACGAAATCTATCAATGGAAAGCTAATTTAATTCTGCTTCTATTGATATCTGCCATCTTATAAGCTGTCCCACAAAGTTATATATAACGACGAGTTTTAAGTGAATGTTCAGTTCATCATATTTCTTCAGTCTCAGAATGACCTTTATTTAATGTGTTTTACTGTGTTTTATGTGATAATCTTAGAGAACAAGCATTTCCGAAGATAACAGTATATCCTTTATACATGTATAACATGATATACTGCGGGGTCATGCCTTGAGAACTTCCCCGGGTCTTGGGTGAACGAAGAGGCCTTGGCATCAAGATGGCGCCCAGTAGCGTTTAACATAGGGCCTATGAATGGCGTTACCCTCTTTATAGAGATACCCTAGTCAACACCAGCTACCTCAAATGGTTTTAATAATTGTACTCGATCCATGGGGAGTTCAGGGGCCCTGGGATAGGTGATTAATCTTCCCTCATATCTCTTGCATTTGACACAAGATTTGAGGTAGTATTTAACTGCCTGTCTACCCTGCGGTATCCAAAATTCCCTCCTGAGATAGGGTAATGTGTCGGCCATTCTGCCATGTAATGAGTTCCCATGAGATTCACCCACTAGCAATTTAGTAAGATGATGACGTTTGGGAATTAGCATGGGATTGCAGGTTTTATCGGAAAGATCAGCATTCCAAATTCTTCCTCGACACCTAATGATGCCCTCATTATCTAGGTACAAACCTAATGATTTAATAAGTTTGTTCCTACGGGGGCGGGCCGTGGCTAAGAGCTGATATTCCTCAGGAAATTCCTGCTTTTGTATTGTTCTAACCCAAAACTTCAAAGGATAAGAACTATCCCTCTTTATGAATTTGAAGACCAATTTAGTAGTCTTTAATAGTTTGCTTAATAAGGAAAACCTTTTCATATCCATAACAGGATCTGGGATCAATATAGGTTCCATAATTATATCTTCTGATATGTCTGACTTACTATAGACCTTTTGATTAGGCCATTCATTATTATTTTTCAGCCAGGTAGGGCCTTTAAACCATAATCCTGTATTTAGTTTGTGGATAGTTGTTCCTCTGCACAAAATATCAGCTGGGTTTTCCTTGGTAGCAACATGATTACAGGGAGGTCCCGAAGATACGAGCAGTTAGGTTCCACCTGGCATACTCGTAAAGCGAAATCTCGTATAACTAAACACATAACTAATGGTAAAGTATAGGTTTGGTTCCAGGACCCCATCAAAGAAAGAAAGAAAAAAAAAAAAAAAAATATAATTATATATATATATATATATATATATATATATCAAGCTAAAATAAAATATAGCAAACACAACAAACACACAGCATCTATATTACCCACACTGTACTACCTATTCTGTGGAAAAAGCATTCTGCAAGAGAAAATAGCACCCAAAATAACATAACTGCACATTAACTAAACATAAAACATGCATAACACTCACAAGTGGTAATGTTGTGTGGGGAGACAAGAAGCTGGCAAGTAGCCAGCTGAGAGTCCCTGTTTTCTCATTCAGATGCGCAGAGACGAGTTTGTGGGCAGTGGAAGAGGCTTGCACACCCCTCCCTTGTCCCTTACCTACCCTACCCTCTCGAGTCTATTGTATCACGCGGCAGCACCGAGGATCTTTCCTCTTCCCCAAGTGATCAAGGGGAGGAGGAAGAACTCTAACCCAGTCATCCCTACAAACGCAGTCACCCCTTTTTTCACTCGAACCTCGGAGAGAAAACAGGGGTGACTGCGTTTGCAGGGATGACTGGGTTAGAGTTCTTTCTCCTCCTCTTGATCACTTGGGGAAGAGGAAAGATCCTCGGTGCTGCCGCGTGATACAATAGACTCGAGAGGGTAGGGTAGGTAAGGGACAAGGGAGGGGTGCGCAGACCTCTTTCACTGCCCACAAACTCGTCTCTGCGCATCTGAATCATTGTACGTACATGTGAATTTTTGTAGGCCATATTGTCGTACCGAGCCGCCAAAATTATCATATTTTCAGATTGATTATCGTACAACCTTAGGTAAAATCAGTCAGTAAATGTCTTTATAATTTTAGTAAATAACTTTTAATTTACTTTAGTAAATAACTTGGTAATTTTACTCACCCCAGTTTGAATGTCGTAGCATTGGATTTTCGATCTCGTATATTGAAAATAGCCCCTAATTTACACATCTCGTGTCATCGGATTCTCGTATACCGAATGCTCGTATAACGGGACCTCCCTCTATAGTGAAATGTGGAACCTAATTCATTTATCTTACCAACACAATTCCTTACATAAGGGATTTTTGTGTTATGTTTCACTAACCAGTGTAGGCAAATTTCACTATCGGTCCACATATATACCTCTCCAATTTGTAATAAATTACTTAGATATTGTGCTAATTTAGTGCCTAATTCTAATGTAGTCAGCTCCATTTGAGGCAGGGTTCTAGGCTTAATTGGGGCAACCCGAGCCTTAGACATAATTAAATTACATTCCTCTCCTGCTTTAAGATAAGGTACTGCACTGTATGCACTTTTTGAAGCATCACAAAATATATGTAGTTGCTGGGGTTGTCGCCCATCAGTATTTATTCTCCTACTTATATGAACTTCATTTATCTTATTGAACTCAGATTTTATAGTCTCCCATTCTGTTGTATATTTCCCATCAAGGGGGGGTATCCCAATCGAGGTGTTCTCCCCAGGCCTTTTGTATTAGACATTTACCCTTATAGTTATTGGGCTCACTATGCCCAAGGGGTCAAATACTTGGCTGACCTGACTTAAGGGGAGAGTCCGCCGTGACAATATTAAAAAAAAAAATTAATATACGAATTTGAGTTATATGGTCTATGGCAACACCCTATCCTTTGGCTTTCGAATGGTGGAATTTTTTTCAGTCGGACATTTTTTTAACTGCCCATAGCGAGGGGCATTTAAACTTTCAAAACTTGTATTAAAAAAAAAAAAAAAAAAAAATTTTTTGGATAATTTTCCCATATAACAAAACAGCCTTTAAAAAAAAAAAAAAACACAGCAATCTTCAGGGTGAAGTTTGTTACCCAGGTAACAATTCTGGAACAATTTTGGATATGAAAAGTGCAACCTGTTCACAAAAAATTTTGGAACCAATGTATACATCCAAAAAGGACTAGAAAAGAGAGAAAAGGGAAGAATTACACCGGAAGACATTAAACAAGGAGAAAGACAGACAAAGGAATTCCAACCGAAAGCTATGCACCTGGTGAATTTTGATCGAACCTTGCAACAATAAGGGGCGTGGCGGGCCCTGACACCCTCGCCTTTGAGCGATTAATTAATACCTTTATAAGGGGGGACAAGGTGCAGATCCTTTTATGCATGCATTGATATGTGATTACTGATCCCATAAGATTCATATGTAAGTAGCATTGACAATATAGTACCTTCACTGGAGCGCAGAAACTTTAGCAAAACTTCAAACGCGTTTTTCTCAAAACTAGTAAAAAATGAACATAAAATTCATCTCCTCTTTTATTTTTGGCACTATTTTCACGAAACTTTAGGACACACAAAATCAAATATCGTAGAAAAATCTGTTCTGAGAAGAAGAAAAAAATTAAGTCTTCAGTTTTGATGTATGGGAAAATTATCCTTAAAATGTTCATTTTTTTTTTTTTTTTAACAATTAAAAAAAAAAATTCGCAAACAAATTTCAAAATATTCTCATAACAAATTGTTAGAATAACAATGAATTATCATATGCTCATGTCACAAGGAAATCGGTCAAAAAATGGCTGAGAAGATGCAATTCAAAATTTCATCAAAAACTGACAAAAATAGGTTCTTTAATTTTTTCAATTTTTTCCTTTCATCTGATCAGCTTCAAATTTTCATGTGATAACAAGGGTACTAATATACACAACATATAAATTATTCATGACCGTAGAGGCAATTTAAAATTCACGGCGGACTCTCCCCGTAAGAGTGTTCTCTTTGTTAGGACTACATCAGAAAAATCTGGACACTTTAATCTCAGTTCATCAGTTTTTACATTCCACCATAATCCTAACACTGATTGGACCTCTGGTGGCGTATAATTAAGGAAATCCTTCCTGATTATCCCTTCTAGCCTTGGAGAATTAGTATTCCAACTCTGTAAGGGGAGGCTGGCCTTCCTGCACTCTTTATTAGCCAGATTATAAATTTGTATTAGTTCTTCCTCTGAATTTATCATCCCCTGCAAATTATCCATATAGAAGTTCTTCCCTAATTCTGGGCTATCTGAACCTTTAAAATGGTACTGTAATGTTTTACTTAACAAAAAGGGGCTTGAGCAAGAACCAAATAGAACTTATTTAAACCTATACATGGCTAGGGGGCTGTCTTCCTGATATATATTTTCAGGCCATAGGAATTTTGTGAAATTTCTGTCTTCTTCCCTAAGACCTAATCTTAGGAAAGCTTTACCGTAGAAAACAGTGAAGTCGCCAGTTCTACGTTTCTTTGTTATTTACATACGTGTGGTGGCGTTAATACTTACATTTGTACATCCATGATTTCAGGAAAGTTAGAAGGGGCTATCTGGAAAGTCTGTGTCATTTTGTGTCTTCATCTGTGTCATAGTAGGGCTTTAAATGAACAAATTACAAAAATAAAACCGAGTGGCGACCTCACTATACCTACTACAGTAAAGTCGCCAGCTAGTATTTTAACCCAACAGTTGAGTCACCACTCTGGGGAATTCAGGGAAATTAGAGGTAAAGTAAAACAAGTCTCTATACATATTAGCTGCGGAAGATGCTTGGATATATAAAAATTCCTCTGCCAACGTGAAAATAAATTCTATTCAAGTTTGAAAGATCTGGCAAATCTGTGTCTTGTCGCCCGAAAAGCTACTGTTTACTGTCTGTCATCGCGCGAAGAAAAACGTGAGAAGCAAAATGCGCAACAGTTATATTTGCAGATACAAAGCATAAAACAACGCTGAAACAGGGTAGATTATACAGTCATGATATAAACTAGTGTGTAACATCTTCAGTGGCACATAAAAATCAGTAGTGATGCTATATTCGTAATATTTGGCGCCTGGCGACTTCACTGCAGGTGGCGACTTCACTGTTTTCTACGGTAGAGATGTCAGCCACATAGGCGAATTTAGCTGTTCTGAATTTTACTAGGACATCTCCTAGATTGGACAAGAGATTCGGTCCTGTCTGAAGGCAGTCATTTAAGCTAGCATCTTGTTTAGTTTTGAAACTACAATTGAAAACTATTCTGATGGGGGTGGTTGATGAATCTTTAGCCACTGCATGGTGGGGTAAATAATGTCCTATATTATGATTTACTGCTCTGTCCAGTTTTTCGATAAAGTCATCCTTTAATTGATCTTGAATTATCTTATCATAGCACTCCAATTTAGACTGATTTTTCTTCAGTTTTCTTATTGAACTATTTAATTGGCTCTTAACTATGTGATAATGGGCCCCAGACATAACTACGTCACGGTTTGTTTACATCGGTGCATTGTGGGGATAAGGCGGGGTCGCCGCGGGTGGACCTACGAAGGGAAAACTACGGCGATGGAAGAATTTCGAGTTATTTTGCGCGAAATTGATATTCCAGGTGCTATATTACTGTGCTCTGTTCTCGCTGACAACACTATAGAGAAGACCTGAGGTAATGGCTGATGTGCAGAGGCTTCTAAACCAAGAAAACAGAGTCATAACAGAGCCTCGTCAAAAGGTAAGCAACTGGTAGGTAGTATGTGTCCCTACCACTTGCTTACTTTTTAATGAGCTCTGCTGTACTTTTTCCGGGTTTAGAAGCCTCTGCACATCACCTCACCTCAGGTTTTCTCTTTTTGTCAGCGAGCACGGAAAATAGCACCTGGAATACATTTCGCCCAAAAAACTCAAATTTTTTTTTTCTCGCTAATCTTCTCTTTGGGCTGTACATATTCTGGTTATGATGATAAAATACCTTTTTAAATTGATTTCCCTTTTTTGTTGTCTTTGATGTAGTAGTGCTACTCGGTTTAAGTTTTCTTGACGAGCCAATGAAACTCTTGAGTCTAAAAAAAACTCACCAACCTTTGCTTTGTTTATTTTTATTCCTCCATCCTAAAAATTTTGCTAACCACGGTGACATTCCCCCCTTCCTCTATACCTGCAGGGTACTGTCTCTACCGATATTTTTGCCCCTACACAAATGGGGGGAAAGCTCGCCGACAGAATGGTTGGTTGGAAATCCGGCATTTCCCATACCATAGTCTTTCCCCTAGGTCATTTCGCTCACACTAGGAGTCATTTCGCCCCAACTATGGAGTCTATAGGACTGGGATTTGGTTTATTTGTTTAGTGTGTCGAAAAACCCCCCCCCGCTGGGGGTTTAGGAAATTTTTCTTTAGGTTGGGTTGGGTGGTTAGATTTGGGTAGTTTGGGTTAGATTTGGTTGGTTAGGTTAGGTTAATTAATTTGGTTAGGTTAGGTAGGTTTAAATTTGGTTGGGTTTAGCTTAGGTTTTTTTCGGTGGGTCAAGCCCCCTGCTAGGGTAGGTTAAATTTTTGGTTAGTTAGGTTTTTTTTTGGGTTGGGCAATTTCGTCATTTCGCCCACAAACATTTCGTCCACATGTAGTCAAATTCCCCCCTATAAGTCAATTCGCCCACTCAAAATCTTTTCGCCCACACGACCCATGTCACGGGTCATGTCTATATCTTCCTCTGGCAAAAATGGAATGAACCACCATAACCTTTGGGGCGAAATGACGGAAAAATTCTAGTGTTTGCCCATACTCTCCCATTTCCCCCAAAAAATTTGGGGACTGGGGGAAGGGGGGTTTTCGGGGGGGAACAATTTATTCGTGGGAAACACGTAATTAAAGAGTTGTGTAGGGGGGAAAAAATTCCCTAGATCTGGGGAATTTCCTTATATCTAGGAAATTGCCTAACCAAAAAACCAAACCAAACCCAAAAATTTAACCCACACTAGCGGGGCTTGACCCACCGAAAACCAAACCCTAACCAAATCTAACCATCCTAACCAAACCAAAATCTAACAAACCTAACCTAAAAAAAATCAAATCTAACCTAACCTAACCAAATCTAATAGGTTAGTTTTGGTTAGGTTGGGTTTAAGCTTAGGTTAGTTTTGGGGTTGGGGTTAATTTCGGGGGGTAAAACCCCCCTCTAGGGAGGTTAATTTTGGTTAGGTTAGGTTTATTGGGGTTGGGAAATTTTTTCTCTATATAAAAGGGAAAATTTACCCTAGACAAAAAATTTTACCCCCCTTAACAACTCTTTAATTACGTGTTTCCGCGTAATTTGTTCCCCCCCGAAACCCCGCCTCCCACAGGTCCCAAAACTTGTTTGGGGGAAGGGGGGAGAGTATGGGAAAACACTAGAATTTACCGTCTTTCGCCCAAGTGGTTCATTCCATTTCTGCCAGAGGAAATATGTTACATGACTCCGTGACAGTTCGTGGGGGAATTGACTCTTATATGTGGGGGAATTTCTTACATGTGGGCGAAAAGTCTTGTGGGCAATGACGAAAAATTCCTAAAACCAAAAAAAACCTAACCTAACCAAAATTAACCTACCCTAGCGGGGCTTGACCCACCGATATGCTAAACCAACCAACCAAATTTAACCTATCCTAAACCCAACCAATCTAACCTAAACCCAACCTAAACCCAAAACTAACCTAAACTACCCAAATCTAACCTACCCTAAACCAAAGAAATCTAACCAACCTAACCTAAAGAAATCTAACCTACCTCCCAGCGGGGGTTGGGGGTTCCTCGTCACACTAAAAAAATATAACCTAACCTCCTACTCCTATAGCTCCAAATGTTGGGCGAAATGACCGGGTACCAAACCTAACCATTACTGTCGGCGGTTTTCCCGATTTGTGTAGGGGCAAAAAAATCGGTAAAACGACATTTCCATGCAATCCATGAGGCAAGGATGGGGAATGTCCCCGGGTTTTTGCAAATTTGTTTATGGATGGAGTAAATAAAAATAATCAAAGCAAAGGTTTGGGGATGTTGGTATAGACTCAAAAGTTTCTTGGCTCGTCAAATAAAAACTTAAAACCCTGTGTAGCACTAACATCAAAAACAACAAAAGGGAAATCAATTTAAAAGTATTTTAATACTATCATAACCATGATATGTACAGCCTCCAAAAAGAAAATTACGACATGAAAAATTAGAGTTGTTTTGGGCAAATTGATATTCCATGCTATATTTCCCCGTGCTCGCTGACAACCTAAGAAACCTAGGTGAGGTTGATGTGCAGAGGCTTTTAAACCAGGAAAAAAGTCACAGCAGAGTTCATTTGAAATAACAAATGGTAGGGACCAAATTTGTCCCCACCATTGCTTACCTTTTACGAGGCTTTTATGACTCTGTTTTCTTGGGTTTAGAAGCCCCTCACATCAGCCATTTCCTCAGGTCTTTTCTATAGTGGGTTTTCCCCGAGAACGAGCACAGTAATATGCACCCGGAATATCTTTCGCGCAAATAACTCGAAATTTTTCCATCGCCGTAGTTTTTCCCTTTGTAGGTCCCCACCCCCCGGCGACCCCGCCTTTCCCCCCAAGCACCGATATAAACAAACCCTGACGTATTATGGTGGTCCCTTGAAGGTAACACGGGGCATCTATTTGCCAAAGGGATCCTCTTCATATTTACCCTTTTCATAATTGAAAATGTGATCATAGTGACTAGAAATATTTGATCCTCTTTAGGGAACTGTTTTAGGTATGAAAACCGATAGTTTCTAGATCCCTAATTTATGCACGGGGATATCCCCTTCTTCCAAAATCGTTGATTTGAGTGGGGACTAAAGAAATTCCAAATTTTTGCACCAAGGGGGTTTTTGCTGACTAGGAATGCATTCCTCTTGTTCAGGGGTGGCGATGATTTGTGGTAGGTCCCATTATTATTCACCAGCCTAGTGAACATGAAAAGTTTGTTTTTTGATGCCTTACTTAGGGATCGCCCAAAAAAATCAGCCCTATTATTAAAATTTGGGATGGGGATAATACCTCATAGGTATTTCTAACTAGTGGGGCATTCTACGGAAGTGTACACACTATTTGGCAAATCTCGACACAGGGCATGGATTTTTTGGTTTTTTTCATGCAATTGGGTCGGGGGAGTAAAACAAATCCCTTTTTTTGGCTCTGGGTCCCAAAGACCATTTTTTTGGCCAGGTCATTTTGGGGGCAAATGTTGACCCTAAACCTTTGGAAGGGCTAACTTTGGCCTGAATTGACCGTCGGAACATTTTGGACCAAAAAGCTTAGGAGAAAGGTCTTTCAAATTGGAAGAAAGACATTTTTGGGACAATTTTTGCCATGATACCCTTTTTTTTAACTCTTTACCTTTTAACCCCCGGCCAAAGTGCAACTTCGTCCGCCCCAAAAAATTTTTTTTAAAGTTACTCTATTTATCTTTTCTACTCCAGGGAAAAAAAAAAATGGGATCCCCATGGTTTTTTAATCCATGGGCATTTTTGTACCACCCGGTGGGGGGTTTTTTTCAGTCATATCGCTCTACTGGGGCCGTTTATGACATCAGACAGTGTTCGTAAATAGTGATTTTGAGAATGTTTGATTTATCTTGACACAATCATCATATTTCAGTCTTTCCAAACACGACCTCTCCCCCTTCCTAGGCTGCCCTGGCCTTTTTTCAGTCTTACATTAGATGTTATTTAATACAAAACATTAGACAAAAGATTATTTAGGACAAAAATTTAAACAAAAACTTTTAGACTAAACATTGTTTAATACATACATAGGTACTCCATTTGAGCAGAGCCATCACTTTATTTGTTGCATCAGACTCCTTCTTGCTAATCGTGTAGGTTCTTCCTGTTGCAGTTTTTGGTTCTATTGACACCAAAATGTCAGAGATGTCATAAACAAGAATCTTCCATTTCAGGGAAGCAAAAACTGGGAGAGGGTCCATGCGGGTGAAGAAATTTCACATTCACTTCTTGTGACTCTGGAAAAAGCTTCAGAAATGCAAGCAAGCCACCAATGTCCATCGAAAATCACAGTGACATAGCCTGCAAGTTTTCCTTTGAACACTGGACATGAAATATTTTTTGTTACTGATTCTAATCTAAAAGTGTCACAGAGACTAAATGGGCGAACTTGGAGAGCCTCCTTTGATATTGGAATGAACGAAGGAAGTTTTTGTGTGCCTGGAATAGTTTTGGTCGGAGGTCTGGTTTTCAAAAGTTCTTCCTCCTGTTCATATTCCTCTTGAGTTCCTCCATATCCAAACTTCATATTCCCAAGAGTTTCAGCAAATACAAACAAATCTCTTGGTGATACAATCTGCTTGTCATAGGGTCTTCTCCAGCTCTCTTTAGTTGCCTCCCTTTTGATGGTGCCACCTACGCCGTCTGATGGGCCTTTCCCAAGGCTAGTGGCAAAAAAATGCCACTCTGCTTCTATGCCATATTCCTCTTTAAGCCAGCAAAGATTCTGGAAAGATTTACAGTTTTTATACTGTGCAGCACATCCGTCCGAAAAGTAGTAAATTTTCTTTACTGTTTTGAATACTGATTTCAGATACTCTATCAGCATTCGCTGAAATAGATGCACTGACACATTATCGTGGATGTTACACTCTGAAATTATGGTGTATGAGTCATGACACAGTTTTCCATCTTTCATGTGATAAAACACCCAAGGATGTATTGTCGCCTGTGCGCAATTCCAATGATATCCCTGGGCTGCATCTTGTATTACAAATGAAAAGTTCTCTGAAAAATCACCAATTACTACAAATTCACCATCTGCAATATTGTTTTTCACAGTTTCCAAGTACTGTGCTTGTGATTTTGCAACAAAATCATGTCGCACCAAAGTTTCGACACGATAACAAAATCTATCCATGAAATCATCAAGGGATAATACCATGGTTACCAGCTCAGATCTATCAGTTGACGTCCACTGTTTGAATTCAATAAGATCCATATTCTCCTGTTCATAAAATCCAAATAGTTTTGCTTTTAGTTGATCCACAGGTGGACAGTACTCGCACGATTAACATTTATGGTGGTACATAAATACCCATGTTATCAAAACCCATGGAGATCCCATTTTTATTTTTTCTGGAGCTATGGAGGATAAATAGAGCTAACTTCAGAAAAAAAATTGGCGGATCGAAGTTGCACTTTGGCCAGGGTCAAAGGTCAAAGAGTTCAAAAAAGGGTCATCATGGCAAAAATTGTCCCAGGAATGTCATTCTTCCACTCATTTGAAAGATCTCTTTCTCCTGAGCATTTTGGTAACAAAATTGTTCAGATTGGTCAATTCTGGCCAAAGTTATGACCTCTCAAAGGTTTAGGGTCAATCAGTTTGACCAAAAAATTGACCTGCCCATATATATGACCTCAATGACCTGATAGGCCTCATACTTGGTATGTGAACTTTATTCATCATAACCAACAAATGATGTCAATTTCATGCGATTCTGTGACCAAGGTGTCAGGAGGGTGTGTACACTTCACGTAGAATGCCCCTAGTCTAACACCTTTCTCTTTCAACATTTCAGCTGTAGATTTGTCCTTTTACAGTTAAATTTATACCGATGTTATTAGCTACAGCAGCTACCCTACATTTATAATTTCCTAATTGGACTAGTGGTCGAACAATGTCAAAACTTTGAGCTTCTTTGTTGGCCAGAAAGCCCGAAATGGCTAAGTTCACCTTGCTAATTATAGGTAGTTGTAATAGATCAACTATCTCTCCACTAATAAATGATCTTTATGCACCACTGTCAAACATTGTTTTAACAATGGCTGAATTACCATTGTGGCTCACCTTTAATTCTGCCGTAGGGACAGCGGATGAACTACTCATATTAGTCACTGTCATTTTAACGACTGTAGGGTCTGTTCTCACATCTCCATTAGGACATAAGGCTATGTGATGAATGGATTTTATACACTTCTTAAAAGTACCCAGAGTAATAGGACAGGCTTGTATTGCATGTTTACCATTAAGGCAGGTTAGGCAGTTTCCCAGGTCCATTAACCTTTTGAGCCTAGTGGAATAATTTGGGTATATATTACAAGTGGAGAGTGGATGTTCTTCCTAGCAGAAAGCAAATTTTTTTTTTTACTTCACTGTTAATAACCCTATATTTAGGAATGGCACCTGTTCTTTGAGTAGGTCTTAGTGGTGGTTTACTGGCTGGTCTAGTTTGAAACTTATCTACTGGTTTTCTTCCCATCGTAACTTTAGTAGGAGCGGGATAACTACCCACCAATGAGGGCTCTTTAAAATCTAAAGGTGGCTGATATCGCTGATTACCTTTAGGTCTAGTTATCTCAATCTCCCTGTGGGGGGGGTCCTGCTCAATAACTTGCAAATGTTTGCCCTCTTGTAATAATCCTTCCTCTATTTGCTTGACCGTGAAGTAATTACTATTGTACCTCTGATTTAAGCGGTCTCACATCCTGGTTGGTAGTTTTCTCCATATCATGATAGTGACCATCCAGTCTGACTCTTGTCAAGGGTTTATGCGCTTCAATGGCTCTTAGTGTGCAATTTAAAGTTATTCTGAACTCTTCTAATTCTCTGTAATTGTGAAAAGGGCTCAGTAGATCCATGAACTTGCAGAAATGATTCTTTATTATCTGATCTTTATCTTCATAATTATCTCTAAGAATCTTGAGTGCCACACTATAATTGGCATTTTCTACTGTTAATTCCTTTACCAGCAGATATGCAGAACCTCTCAACTGACCTAACAAATAGGTTAATTTATGCACCTCTGTTAAATCAGTCCTATCATCAATCAATTTGAATTTATTTCAACCAATTTCCCCTTCAAAATGGGGCAATGACAAATCTGGTAATTTAAGTTGGGGTAAAGAGGCTTTGGCTGTGAGTTTCTAATCACGCACTAAGTTCTCATATTTGAATACCGTTTCCATGTATTTTGTACATTCTTGATCATACTTGGGCTCATAATTAATTAATTCTTTATCTCCAGCTTCTAATGATTGAAAGTAAGCCTCTTCATAATTATCCCATTTATTTTTTAGCATTAGCAGACCTGTATTTAAACTATTATAGTCAATAGGGATAGTCTCAGCTGCTTCCTCACTCTTTTTATATATTCGTGTAAGCCATCCTAATTTAGCCACTAATGCTTTAGCCCCTTCCGCCATGATTTTAATTGATGATTAGATGAAATGAAAAAAGAAAAAAAAGAAAAGAAAAAGGTTGGATACAAGTTTACGAGTTAGGGTTCCCTAATTTAATTATTTTAATTCTAAGGGTGGATGTACAGTTGACTCGGCCTACCAAGGCGCGAAGCCATGCCTATAACCATCCACCACTTTATTTAATACAACCTCGAAAACATTGTTGTTGGCGGATGGTAGCTTACCAATGCAGCCTTTGTGCAGTGGCTGTCTGTGACACGGCAGGCGAGTACGGCGGGCGAGTACGGCGGCCAAGTCAAGGTTGTTTACCAAAGGGGCCGGGGGAAACTGGTGGCTATATATAGTTACTTCCCAGAAAGAGAACTGTGAGGTCATGAGGCCACTAAAGTACTTCATTGAGACGTGAGTCTGAGTCAAATAAATCAGCACGACCGCCGGGTGCCCGAAAGAGCCTGAGTTCCACACCTTCCACCGCCAGTCGCTGAGGGCATAAACTGTGCCCCACAACGGCCACCTTGTACATTCCCAAAGATAATCCTCACTCGGGGCACCAAACTATTGAAATTATAGTAATAATTGATGTGAATTCTCCTTGCTATTAACCCATGAACTACCTAGACTGCAATGATACCCTATTTAGACGGTAACTAAGGTATACTCAGCAGTGGTAGATGGGTTGATGATTTGAAGGCTTGATTATCATTTGAGGGAGTGGTGGTAGTCGCTGTAGGGCGCTGGTAATTGTTGTAGGTGCACGTAATGGCGGCGATGGTGGTAGGCCGAGGGTAGCTTTCCACAGTTACCTGGCGCGGCACTGTTGTGGTGTTTTTACCACTTCGTCCTTGGTTTAACCGATTGATCGGTTATGCTGGCTCAATCATAGTAATATGATGAGCGTGACTACACCTTAAGTGTATAATCAAGAGTGTAATACACCTTAATCGTGTAGGTCTAATGCGTGAATGCTGTCTTGACCGAAAACCCTTATCAAGACGGCTGGAGCTATACATGTGTACGTTCCAATTATGTTTACTCCTACGCGTGGAGGTTCCAATATTTTCGTCACAATTCTTATATTATGTTAATCCTTTGATTAATTGTGGTACTAGTGAATACCACCAGAATTATATAACTATATTTAATGCATCTTAATTTATACCCAATTCTATAATAATATATACATAGGTGGAATTTTTACTCTTCTCCCTTTTTGACAGGGGAGGCATATCCCACCATACCATTCTCCCGATTAGAGAGCGGTTTTAGTGGATAATTTCCACAGCATGTGTTGGTAGACCGAACGTCCACCAACCTGCTCGCAAGGCACGCCACAAAGTCGGAAAGGATAAAGTAACAACAAAGGTAACTAATGGCAGTACACGAGTCTATCTACCGTAGATAAAACTATAGTCGCCACCTGCACTAATGTCGCCAGGTGCCCTATATTACAAATTATAGCATCACTAATGATTTTTATGTACCACAGTAGATGATACACAGTAGTTTATATCATGACTATAATCTACCATGTTTCAGTGTTGTTTTATGCTTTGTATCTGTAAGTATATACGGTTTCAAATTTCGCTACTCGTTTTTTTTCCGGGCGACGACGACGGCAGGACACTCAGAACATGAACACTAGCTGGCGATCTTAGTGTAGGTTGCCACTCGGTTATTTTTTATTATTTTTGTAATTTGTTCATTTATAGCCATAATGACACAGCTGAGGACACAAAATGACACAGACTTTCCAGATAGCCCCTTCTAACTTTCCTGAAATCATGGATGTAGAAATGTAAGTATTAACGCCACCAGACGTCTGTATGTCAATTTTTTTTTTGTCCTGGCGACTTTAGTGTTATCTACGGTAGGCATAAAGGACCCTATACAGGCTCAGTGGCACTGCCAAACTGATTTGCGCAGTGCAGTTTGTGCGTGTGTGGAGGTAGTTTGTGGAACTGCACAGGCCCCGTGTGAGCACTGCAAATTCAGTCGCTTACTGAAATATCCAGCGCAGACTACATATACCTAGTTTGAGCGTGTGTGGGGAGGGCCCGGGGGGCGTGAAGTTTTTTGCAGTGTTCGCACAAATGTAGTGACGGCAACATCTCCGCTACTGCCACGACGATGAGTGAGAGCATTCAAAAACGCACGTTTTGGCGCGAATTCATTGAAATATATCAAGAATATCCGTGCCTTTGAAAAGACAAAAGTAATGACTACTCAGATAGAAACCAGAAAAATGCAGCTTAAGAAAAATCAGTGAATAAACTGAAATAAAAAGATGAGGATGAGATAACTGCAGAGATTCTGTAGTTAGGAAAATAAATAAATTGATTGGGATGATTTAATCTGACTCATTTTTTGCCAAAAATCAATGTTTTGTTACAGTGCACCAGGAGAAAATGGGGTTCAAAGAATGCTGGATTAAAAGATCTACACAACAATGTTGGTTAAATTTGTTAATTAGTTTTTTAGTGCCTAATACCTAAATTACACCGAAAGTGCAGCATCAGTTTCGAGGTATGGACATTTTAGGAAGCCATCAGGAACACAGCCAGGACAAAGCAGAGGAACAACAGCACCGCCAGGAGGCCAGGAACAGCCCCCAAAACCACAAACTCCGGACCACAAAAGCGCACCATTGTCCAAACGCAGACCGGGTACAGAGGTGTTTACCACAAGACATCAGGAGCGTGACTAAGTTATTAAGTATACAATATATATATACATCCGTGGCAGCCCCTTCCTCCCACACAGTACAGACTGGCACGTGATTCAAATAAACTGTACACAATCAATTTTATTTATTCATTTTAATTTTGGGGGGTTTACAGTATTTTAGATGGATAACCCTTCCAGATGGAGGTAAGAAAAATGTTGAGGTCCGAATACACAAGGTACTACTGTATTTTTGAAGAGGATGGAGCAGGATG
The DNA here is from genome assembly GCA_016584305.1 of Chionoecetes opilio. Lineage (NCBI taxonomy): Eukaryota > Metazoa > Arthropoda > Malacostraca > Decapoda > Majidae > Chionoecetes > Chionoecetes opilio. The sequence goes on along the minus strand of JACEEZ010014639.1, from coordinate 126,076 downwards.
GAGCAGGATGACCCCTCCATCTGGAGGGGTCATCCATCAAAAATACTGTAAACCCCAAAAATTTTAAATGAATAAATAAAAATTATTGTGCTCAGTATTGAGTGAAAAGAGTGGTTGAAGGAAATTTACGATAATCGTCTATTCTCACTGTATCACCATCCTCCTCATACACACAACCCTCGTTTTCCCGGACTATTAGGGGGGAGCACTGGTCCGGGAACCGTAAACGTCCAGGAATCGCAACAGTCTGAGGCCATTACCCACCCCCGGACGTTTATCCTACTCTAGTATTTACTGTCCGGCAACCGCCAATATCAACTACCACGCCGCGGACTTTTACGTCACTTTGTTGTTGTATTTAGGGCTGCGAGGATCCCTTGGAGAACACTATGAGCCCTGGTGATGTCCTATGATGATATCACAGGCACTGTAGTTGACCTGTCTTCCTCAGGAAGGCACAAATGAGGCGGATGACAGCGTGTTGCCGTGCGGGGTGGACGCCAGCCGCCACCAGCAGGGTGGGCAGGTCACAGGTGGCGACGTTCAGGGTGAGGAGTTGAAAGCGTAGCACTACACGGGGGGAGAGGAAGCGCGGACACAGCAGCTGAAAGTACTCAATAGTCTCAAGAGACGTTCCTGCACCAGGGGCAGTGGGGTCAGGGGACTGACGGAGGCGGTGCAGGTGAACCGTGAGTTTCGTGTGCCCAAATGTAAACAATACGACCACGACCGCTGAGCATGCTGCCACCTGGCGGGAGGCGTGGACACTGGCAAGGGGTGACAGGAGACACTCGGACCGCCGGACAACTTTGTCGATTTACGGACTCGACCAGGCATTTGTCCGGAACTCTGACATATCCCCGCTCCTCGGATTTTGACCGGCAAATCCGATATCCGGGAAATGGAGGTCCGGGAAAATGAGGGTTAAGTGTACACCTAATCGCCAACTTACGATCAAGTAAGGTTCTGACCAACCGATCATAACTCGATTCGGACTAAGTCTGACATTTGATGTTACAAGAACCCGATATGAGTTTCGTAAATTTTCACCCAATTCGCTGTGTAAGCAATTTGAACTCAATGATATGAATATAGTGATACATGCCAGTATATTTTACCTACATTACCTATATTAGACCTACACGTGGTAGTTTCTATAAAACACATACACACAACCCTCGTTTTCCCGGACTAATAGGGGGGGGAGCACTGGTTCGGGAACCGTAAACGTCCAGGAATCGCAACAGTCTGAGGCCATTACCCACCCCCAGACGTTTATCCTACTCTAGTATTTACTGTCCGGCAACCACCAATATCAACTACCCCGCCGCGGACTTTTACGTCACTTTGTTGTTGTTTTTAGGACTGCGAGGATCCCTTGGGGAACACTATGAGCCCTAGTGATGTCCTATGATGCTATCACAGGCGCTGTAGTTGACCTGTCTTCCTCAGGAAGGCACAGGTGAGGCAGATGACAGCATGTTGCCGGGAAGGGTGGACGCCAGCCCCCGCAAGCAGGGTGGGCAGGTCACAGGTGGCGACGTTCAGGGTGAAGAGTTGAGAATGTGGCACTACACAGTGGGAGTGGAAGCACGGACACTGCAGCAGAAAGTGTTCAATAGTCTCAAGAGACGTTCCTGCACCAGGGGCAGTGGGGGTCAGGGGACTGACGGAGGCGGTCAGGCGGTGCAGGTGAACTGTGAGTAGCGTGTGCCGAAATGTAAACAATACGACCGCTGTGCATGCTGCCACATGGCGGGAGGCCAGCCCGCCGCAGCAGGGTGGGCAGGTCAAAGGTGGCGACGTTCAGGGTGAGGAGTTGAGAGCGTAGCACTACACGGTGCGAGTGGAAGCGCGGACACTGCAGCAGAAAGTGTTCAATAGTCTCAGAGACGTTCCTGCACCAGGGACAGTGGGGGTCAGGGGACTGACGGAGGCGGTGCAGGTGAACCGTGAGTGTCTTGTGCCCAAATGTAAACAATACGACCACGACCGCTGAGCATGCTGCCACCTGGCGGGAGGCGCGGACACTGACCAGGGGTGACAGGAGGCGCTCGGACAGCCGGACAACTTTGTCGATTTACGGACTGGACCAGGCATATGTCCGGGACTCTGACAAATCCCCGGACCTCGAATTTTGTCCGGCAAATCCGATATCCGGGAAATAGAGGTCCGGGAAAACGAGGGTTGTGTGTACATTACCCACATCTACCTTTTATTCTTATCCATATACAGTATTTGTTGAGTATTCTTTTAAAACTCCCTATCATCTCTGCATTAACTACCTGATAACTGAGTCTATTCCTTATATGCATGAGGAGGAGGAAGAGACACATTTTGCTGACGCACATATCAGTGGGAGGAGAGAGAGACTGCACTGATACATATATCAGTGGGAGGAGGAGAGACTGCACTGATACATATATCAGTGGGAGGAGGAGAGAGACTGCACTGATACATATATCAGTGGGAGGAGGAGAGAGAGACTGCACTGATACATATATCAGTGGGAGGAGAGAGACTGCACTGAATACACATATCAGTGGGAGGAGAGAGACACTGCACTGATACACATATCAGTGGGAGGAGGAGAGAGACTGAACTGATACACATATCATTGGGAAGAGAGAGACTGCACTGATACACATATCATTGGGAGAAGGAGAGACTGAACTGATACACATATCATTGGGAAGAGAGAGACTGCACTGATACACATATCATTGGGAGAAGGAGAGACTGAACTGATACACATATCATTGGGAAAGAGAATCGAGCTAGTCACCACCGTATGGCCTGCTGGCCAGCACTCGGTCACGATGAAAACACTTTTGTTTATATTTATTTATTTATTACTATTATATATATATTTTTTTTTTTTTCCCTCTGGTCGTAAGTGCAGACTGTTGTAAGTTGCATAGGTCGCAAGTTGGCGATTGGGTGTAGTTCTATTACTATTGTCAGCTTGCAGGTATTGTAGGGAGTCAGCAGTGGATAATATGCGATAAGTATGACAATTTGTCCAATCTTATCCTGCCTGTAGTAATAATTAATCAAACCCGGCAGGTAGAGTGCATGAAGTGACGCCCTACCCATCTTGGCAACCAAGGGCAGATTGCTGCTGCCCTCGCACCTCTAAGGGTGCGACTGCATATTTGCTAATAATGTTTCTACATGAATGCCAGTTACACTCCGTACCTCTCTTTACTGTGATAATGAAGGGGATAAGAAATACTGTATCTATGGGAAAGGAAAATAAAGTAATTGATAGTTACATATAGCCTGGCTTCTTATGGCTACACACATATTACATAATGCAAGAGTTTATTCTGAATAAACAACTACAAGAGCATGAACATTTCCATCAACTTCTCTCGTGATCTGTACTCAAGCTATGTACACACAGATAGACATGCATTGCTAGAAATAATCAAAATAGGATTCTGTTACAGTTCTTATTTTCTTTAATCACTCATGCACTACTTACACTGCTTAATGTCTTGAAATTTGGACAAACGGGAGGTGTAACAATTGGTTTACAATTATCACCATGGAACATGCTAGGATTGGGAGAGTGCGACCTATCACGCCCATCTATCACTATTTACTGAACCAGCAGAGCACAGCTGGACGAGCCTGAATGCAAATTTCAAAGCGCACAATAAGAGATGACAAAAATGCCATGTCCCCAAATTTAACCATAATTAAGGACAAATAATGGCCAGACATTCAGGATTCGTTCCCCCATCACCTCATGCACGTACATTCCAGAAGTTGCCCGCCCTTTCAGGGTTAATAAATGGGTTGAATGGGGATGCATACCTGAACACTAAAAACACTGATTCACAACTGTGAACATGTTCTTTTCCTAGCAGCTATAAGCTTACATATAAATAACAATAGAATGCAGCACAGTGTGATCACGGTGATATGAGTAGAGCATGAGTATTATACGAGCACTCCTTTATGCAAGTTTTATGAATTTGCACCCTATTTCCCTGTAAGAGAAATATATACACGATGATATGAGTTTTGCCGATACCCACCTCCTTATTCTTAACCCCTTCACGCCCAGATCTTTCCTTTGCTATATAGAATTGTCTGTTGTTAGCCATAAAATTTCAAAACTAACTTAATGTACCAGATTACCTAGTGGACAAGGGTACTCAACAGGTTATATCTATAAAATATTGCTTATATTCCCTAAAAAACGTATAATGGTACCCAGATTACAATGGAAATTACGTTCTGGGTCTCAAGGGGTTAATAATGTTGTTCATGTGCGACCTTTACATTTAATATAGCATTATATTAAATAACTATATTACATCTCTCGATATTAAAATTTATAGTAAGATTGTCTATCCTTTTTAGAAAATATGTACTTACCTAACTGTACAGCAGCAAAGGAGTGACCGTGAAGTAGCATCACTTTTATCCCCATCGCTTTTTCGTGGTGGGACAATTACAAATCTATTAAATATCACTTTTCACAATTTCATTTTAATGTAAGTACCGTATTTTACGGCTTATAAGATGCTGCATCTTGGAAGACGCACCCTGATTTTGGAAAGAAATTTCTAAGAAAAAAATCATCAGTAGGCGGTGGTCCGGACTGTCTTTCTGCTGCTCTGTTCCCATGCTCTTTGGCGTATCGTACAACTTTTAGCTTGCATGCGATAGTATAAGTAAATAGTTTTGATGAATTTGTCACAGGTGATAATTTCCAGGACTGAAAAGAGCTTGTGATACGTGTGACAGCCTGGTGGTAAATGATATATCAACGCTAGCAGACGATGGCGCTGTTGCATGTTTGACCTTTGACTATGATTTGACCTTCAAGGAAGCAGAGGCAATGGCGATGGAGGCCGCGGCAAGGGACCCTCATGATCTACAACAGGCAGGGGAGCAGCAAGGCCATCATGTAAATAAGGTCTGCAGGTGGGGAAGCGAGGAAAACGAGGACGGTCAGCAGAACTGCTTGACCCTCCGCGTAAGTTTTAAAGGTGTGAGGGCCAGCATGCGGATCAAAACCATCGTTTTTCCCGCTCCACCTGTTTTGGGTGTAAAAAAATGGGGCATTTGGTAAGGATGTGTCGAACTTAAGGGGAGCGTCACACCATTTCTTAATTATCAGTGTATTGTCATGATTTTTTTTTGTCAAAAGTATGCTAATGCCGAAATAATCCTAGCTCATTTTCAGATCCATAGCTGGATACATAACTGCATTAAAAAAAATCTATTTTTTTAAAGAAATTTAACTCTTAACCCTTTCACACACGGTGACGCGATCGCGTCAAAACGGGCCCGTCTGCAATCTGAGCTTTTGACGCGAATTGCGTCAAAAAAGTTAAAAATTCGCCAAAAATAAAGTATTTATCAGAATTGCGTCAAAATTTTCTGGGTCAAAGATCCAAGCTAGACCTATAAAATAAAATAATTGTCAACTCTCTCGTGTGAGTCGATGTGAAATGATTTGATTGAAATGATGGTTTGTGTCAGTTTCCAGTCAGCAGGCAGCCTGTGCGCGCGAATTGTCGCCCCTTTAAAACGTGTCCCGAGCTGGCCATACTGGCCATATGAAAATTATTATGGTAGCGTTGGAATCCAAATAAAACCCCACTTTTATTGGCATATAAACCATAAAAAGTTGACTCAGGAAGTTTCAAGCTACGAAGTGGTGAACGTTAATTATTTCTTATTTCTCTTTACTCAATATTTTTTTCTGAGTCGGTAAATTCCGCTATTTATTTGCATTTCTTGTTATTTTTTTCTTTCATAAGGCAGAATAATCTCTTGCAAAACCAATGATATATAATAATGCCAGGAAAAAAGAATACACGTTGGTGAAATTGATAACATAAAAAAATAATTCGTCGCACAGTCAGGCCATTTCGCGGGGCCCCTTAGGGAGCATAAGACGGATGTCGCAGTGGACGGAAAAACTTATTATACTTTTTGTGCGTGAAAGGGTTAATAACGTTCTTATCCAATGACTTGCACTGATAAAAAAAAATACCAAATATGGATTACAAAATATCTAAACGATTAATCTTTTCAAAATTTGAATTTCATTCTTCTTAAGTGTTAAGATTTTTTTTTTGGGGGGGGGGAATCTCGTAAATTATTTGCTATTATTTGCAATTATTTACCCAAATTGAAAAAAAACGAAAGATGAGAAAATCACATTTTCATTCTTCTTTCCAATGATATATTGTTTATCAAATTTGGTACAATAGTGGCGAAGTTATTAAAGGAAAACTGGAAAAAAGCAAGTTTTTCAGTATCGAGGTTTAAAGGGGCGCATTGAAAAAACCGAGCGCCCTTTAAACCTCCAGGCTCAGTGAGTCTGAGCAGATGCTGGTTTGTTTGTTTACTCTCGCAGCCACGCTCTCTATCACTATTTAAGTGTTTACGAGCGAGCACAAAGCGCTCGCTCGTTAACACTGCGCGAAGCACTCTCGAGTCCTCACTGGATACGGGATTTTTCTCACATATAAGCGGCCGACCCGACCCGACCCGACCCGACCGACCGACCATCACGCTTTTCAGGAGCTTATATCTTTGGAATCCCGCTTCTGATTGACAAGCGGTCTTCGCCATGTGATAGGCCCCATTCAATCCCTATTTGTGCTCGACATGTTTTGTCTCACGTGAGGGGTCAGCATGGCGCGTGGCGCGTGCCGCGTGAGGGGTGTCAGACAACGTTATCTTGCTATAGCTGAGAAACGGCTATGCCGACTAAGTTGAAATTTGATGTGTGGTTTGAGACCACACACCTAGCAATGTCACACAGGTCAAACTCCGGGTGACGCCGCACGTGCGCACGTGCTCGGCTCGCTAGTCCTTCCCCGATTAAGGCGTCTTACTGGCATATGACATAGCTGGTATCTGGTTCCCCCTTTTGCAAAAGGTACTAGTCACAAAAGGGTGCTAGCTGTCAGACGTGCATGGACAGTTTGCTGAACTACAGCCAACATTCTCTCTCTGAGCCACTTTATGCCTTGATGTCCTCGGCATGGTGGTGGAGGAGGTAAGAGAGCGTGAGGTAGACCCATCCTGCACTGAATAAATGGTGAATGGTCTGGAGGGAGCAGGAATGGTGGAAGGCTGAGACGAGCAGTAACACCCGGCTTCTCCCTCACTACTGAGGCCTTGAGAGGACCCTGTCTCACAGAGAGGGACTGAGAGGTGCCAGTTTGCCTATGCCAATGAATATCATTTAAATTTTCTTTACGGATATTTTTTCGGGGAAGGGGGGGGGGGGGGGAGAGAAAATCAGGCATAACTTTCCTTTTTTCTGCTTTCTTTATAATACTTTGTCACAAGCTTATTCAAGTGTTCAATTACGCATTCATTTTTTTTCAAATATTTTGAATTCGTGTATTGTATATTTATTATATATATATATATATATATATATATATATATATATATATATATATATATATATATATATATATATATATATATATATATATATATCTTTTTATTATATATTTATATACACGAATATTTTTCAAATATTTGTGTGACGCTCCACTTAAAGTAATTGTCCAGACCATTTCATCATTCCTGATTTAATGCAATTAAATTATAGCCATTAGCGAGTATATCAACAATATGTTGTCACTTTTTGCATTAAGTCAGCCGTTTTTAAATAATCCGCAATCAAAATCTGCAAATTCCCCGAGCTTCCAAAACGCTCCTCAAGACTTGCAGACGACGCACCCAGGCTCGGTGACGTCACATTCGGAAGCCTCGTCTTCCCTCGCTGATCCCAAAGCACGTAAACACATGAGATAAATACAGGGAGGTCCCAAAGATACGAGCAGTTAGGTTCCACCTGGCATACTCGTAAAGCGAAATCTCGTATAGCAAAATACATAACTAATGGTAAAATATAGGTTTGGTTCCAGGACCCCACCAAAGACATGTTTTTCAAGCTAAAATAAACTATACCAAACACAACAAACACAGCATCTATATTACCCACACTGTACTACCTATAACACAGCTATACAATAGGTACACCACGTGGCCACACCACAGCACCACACCACCACACAAAACACTGTGAATTAAGAGTGTGACAGCACAGTAGGACAGAGCACAAATAAGTCACAATAAGAACATTAAGTAAACCAGCAAATCACTAAAATACTCACAAGGCACACTACAAGCAAAAAAGACGTACTGTAGGGGACGCCGCGTGATACAAGAGAGGGTAGGGTAGGTAAGGGACAAGGGAGGAGTGCGCAGACCTCCTCCACTGCCCACAAACTCGTCTCTGGGCATCTGAATCATTGTACATCATCATACAGCCCAGATGCATACGTGGTAGGGCGCGCATTTTGAACTTGGTAATTTTACTCACCCCCTTTTGAATGTCGTAGCATTGGATTTTCGATCTCGTATATTGAAAATAAACCCTAATTTACTCAGCTCGTATCATTGATTTCTCGTATACCGAATGCTCGTATAACGGGACCTCCCTGTATCAGTACTTGAAGATTTTTGGGTGTTTCTGATAGATTTTTTAGTCCCTCTGGCACACACACAGTCACACACTTGCG
>JACEEZ010014639.1:0-115000 GCA_016584305.1 Chionoecetes opilio | reverse complement strand
GGACTATGCAGGTAATAGGCCTCGATTCAGTCTCACGGTGCAATAGCTGATTTGACACGTAATCATCCCAGCGATACCCTATGATTCTGCGAAGACACTTATTACAAAAGGCATTGATTCGTCTCTTCAAGTCACTATTTAGTGTCCATGTCTCACAACCATAGAGTAAGACAGGGATCACAAGCGACTTGAAGATCCGGATCTTTGTCCTTCTGCACAGGTACCAACAATGCCAAATACTCCCGCTGAGCGAGTCCATAACACCGTGGGCTATGCCAATCCGCCGTAAGACTTCTTGACGTGACCCGCCGTCATTATGGACTGCGCTACCAAGGTATGTAAAACTTTCCAAGATCTCAATGTCCTCGCCACACGCATGAACAGACTGTACTGCTTCATCTAGTAAGTCTCCAAACACCTGGACCTTGGTCAGGAGACCTCAAGTCCCAAAGGGTTTGCCTCCTCGTGCAGCGCCTCGAGAGCCATCACCAGGACCTCCAGCGACTCAGCAAAGATTACTGCATCATCGGCAAAAACAAGATCAGTGATCTTGGTGTTGCCGACGGATGCTCCACAATCACTTTGATCTACAACCTTGTCCAATACCCAGTCCATACAAGCGTTGAAAAGTGATGGGGCAAGGACGCACCCTTGCCTCACTCCTGTATTCAAAGGGAAGAAGCTGGATACACCTGCCCCACACTTCACAGCACTCTCAATATATATATAGCCAGTTATTAAATGATAATTTTTCTTCACTCCTCAGTCCCAATTCATTTGGATATAGGTTTCCTGCCATATATCTATGGTCTCGTAGTCACTGGTGACGTCACGGGAAGAAGGTAAGAGAGAAGGTAGACAGCCGCTCTCGATCTTTTCCTCTCGACCGGGCTAGTGGATGGTCGTGTGAAGGGAGACGTTCCCCTGCAACCCTCTAGAAGGTATGTGGGTGGCGCACGACTTATAAGGATATCCTGTGCATTGATTAGTTCACGATAGACTTGTAACTTGTACTGTTTATACAGTACAAGTTACAGGGTTTTTAGGAGGTGAACGGAGTGACGAGACAGCAGCCTTGTGGGAGGAAGCCAGTGGAGCACATGGCCCATGTCAGCGTGGTGTACGGTGTGAGCTGAGAAGGCAGAGTGGTGAACCAGCTGAGTGGCAGCAGGTGTTGTGACCGTCCTGGACACCAATATTAAGAGCCAAGGCCATATTTCATCGAGCGTGTGTTTATATATAGATAGGTATATTATCTAGTGACGGTGGTTAGGAACTTTTGTGCCTGTGTTTAGCCCGGATGAGAAGTTAGTCGTTTCGGGTATTATTATTTCGAGTGAGTTTTCGGTGAAACCATAGGAGCTGTGATGTGATTACTGATCGTGATGATTATAAAGCAACCCTGTTAACGAGTCGTTTATTAAATCCCAGTTATCCTCATATATTCTCTAAATCTTTAGTTTCTTTTTTTTCCCACTTATTGTTGGTGGTGGCAGCGTAATCGCCAAGTTTGTGGAGCCCTTCAAATTAACATCTAGCCAAAAGGGGGGCCACTAACTCTCTCTCTTTCTAGTGCCCCCCCGCCACCATTTACATATACCTAGACTGTGCCAGAGTCTAGGTGGTGCCCCACTGGGCCAGACTGTGCCACACACAATAGTGTAGACTTGTATGGCAGTCTGCATCACAAACCAGTCAACAACACTCCCTTGCCTGTCATGTCACACTGTCTACATCACCCCCCACCCACCCACACATCCCGTAGCCACACACACACAATAGGATTGTATGGCAGTCTGCATCACAAACCAGTCATCACAACACTCCCTTGGCTGTCACACTGTCTGCCTTCCCGTCCACATATTTTCCAACTCTATGCTATAGTTAATGTTATTATGTGGTTTCCGAGTAATGACGTTTGGCTGTAGCTCCAAAACTAACCATAGGATTTTCTCGCAAGTACCTTCATTGTGATTCCCACACACATAATGGTTTACCTTCCTTACCAATCCATGTTTTGGAAAAGTACCAGATCCTCCTGCTGAAACTCAGGCTCCCCTAACATCTGTTCGTCTGCCTCGTATTCTGGCTCAAACATATAGGGTTGGGCTCCCATCACAATCTGAGGTTCGTTTTCCTCATATACGCAAGCAGCGTCATTTATTTCGGTCTCAGATTGAGCATCGTAATCTATGTATATCTGTCACAGCGACAGATTCACTGTCTGACACCGAAGTACAATCGCTCATCATAACATTTGCCGACAGGTGTCACACAGGCAGAAGACTGTTGTTTACATTGGAGTTCCTCCTGTGATGTCATCAATATTATTCGTAGCCCTGTTGGAGGGAAGAAAAAAAAATTCGCGCGCTTTTTACAAATGTCGTGTTTTTACGGAAATAAGGCCTGGAAATCAATTATATTTGGTAGATTAGGTGTTTTTAATGTACATTCAACATAATTAGGCAAAAAAAAATGGGTCTGGACGATTACTTTAAGCGAGAAGATAAAAAATGCATATACATGAGCAAAACAAGTGAGGAAAACATTGAAAGTGCCAATGTGCAAGACTAAGCCATGTATAATGTGAACCTGCCTCTAGAGCTACCTGCGATTGTTGAACCAAGGTCAAACAAAATAGCTGTGCGTATGTAGATTAATATGGGTGCCGCAGTATCAATCATCAGTAAGGAGACTTACGACGGAAACTGGAATGGAAAGTTGAAGCCAGTCCTCAAGCAGACCGATGTAGTGTTACGTACCTATAATGGTTATGTACGTAATCAACGTTGTGGGTATAGCCGATGTGGTGGTGGAGTATAATAACCAGGTTCAAACTCTACATTTGGTGATAGTTGACGGTGACGGGCCTAACTTACTGAGGCTTAACTGGTTACGTCAAATCAAACTAGACTTAGGTGCAGTTAATAATGGTGGAACAGGCTGTGATAGTGCTTTTCAGAAATTTTGTGTAATTTTCAGAGATGAGTTGGGACTCATCCGGGGCAGAGAAAAACTCTAAAATAAACAACAAAGGCAGCATTTTCCATGTTTGGCCCAGCAATACTGAATACTTACATCATATATTCCATAAATACTTCCCATAAACCTGTTCTAAGTAGATATAAGTACGTGGTTTAAGTGATTGAAGATCTAACAAAAAATCACACACCACCAAAAGTAATCAGGAAAAGGCATTCTTCCATTGAAATTCGAAAAGCTAGGGACTCACTGCAACCTATTGCTACCCTAATGCACTCAGTACAGTGTGGTGATAATGGGCATGACATTAAAAGGCTTCAAGTAGGAAAGAAAAGAGACTGTACTGCTGGGCATGCGAAGTGGGTTTGAACCTGCTACTACTGTCCTAGGTGTAATGTAGGCCTTTGCCCAGAATGTTACCCAAAATGCCACAAGGGACTCAAAATGTATTGAGCATTGTCACCTCGATCTCCTACAATACTGCAAATATTCAGGAAAAAAGAGGAAAATATATTATTTTAACTGAAATATAAGAGCAATGTTTTTTTGCATTAGATTTACTACGGATACAGTAAACATTCTCTAATTCAAACTCGCATAATTCAAATTTCAGATAATTCGACCTGTTTCAGGCCCAGTTCAAACTTTTAAAAAACTTTCCATTCTCCGAACTGAAGTTCTAATTGTCCGCACATTGTTCGAATTGTCAGAGTTTTCTGCAGCATCTTCCACCTCCTCTGTGCAATCCACTTCGTCAGCCAGCTTCCACATCGCCTCCAATGCCTCCAACACATTAAGCACCTCAAGCACTGAAGACTTTACCTTATAAATCCCCAGAGTGGCACCACTGTTGCATTGAGTAGCGGTTAAGCCCCCCCCCCCTCGCACTCTCCCTACTGAACGATACTGGACGCTTCACAATACACATTGCTACCAAGATAGCAGCTGCTGAAATTGATCTCTGTGGCTATTCTTACTGTTGCAGAATAACTTGCTGATGACCCTGTATTTGATGCAACAGAAGTTATAGCAGCAGGAAATGAAATATTAAGGAAGCAAGAAGAGGAGTCTTTCTTTGCCCTTGATTTACATACCCTTATTGTGGCGTAAGCTGGCAACTCAGTAGCGATCCACCTCCCAGGGCTGTAGTGCAGGGGCTTGCGCTAGGCATACTCTATGCTGACGTCACTGTGCACCTCCGTGTGCACCCGTTCGCTTTGCATTACTTAATGCAGCCCTAGTCTGAAGACGCTATCAGTGACGCCTGAGTGCTCACAGTGTACAGTAGTACTGAATTTCAAGACTTCAGTATTAGCCATGTTTTAGTGAGTAGTACAAGTACTACAATCTATGCTGCTTTAATGAGTTCTTATAGCGTGGAGGGGCTAGAGGTAACCATCGGATAATTTGAACTTTCGGCAAATTCAACCCAGGTCTCCCCTCAATTAGTTCGAATTAGAGAGAGTTTACTGTACAGTGGTCCCTCACATTTGACAAGTTTCAGCTTGGCGAAACACAGTATTGGCGATAGGCTGGATACGGTAACAGAATCCGAATTCGGAGCTTCAAATTCACTTTTGGCGAGACGCACGCTGATGGCCCAGAATGCACCGCCCGCAAGAAACCATGTTGGTGTGCGTTATCTTCCTGGCCGACATCTTGACGACTGCGCTGTTTTTTGCTCCAAGTGACAGTACCTTTGGCGTTTCGCGCTAAGACTATGGCATCTACAAGTACTGGTGGTGGTGGTGGTGGTTCGAGGTAGCCAGGTGACGATAAGGGCAAGGGCAAAAAAGCGGAGAAAGAGTGAAGGAAAGGTAAACGCACAGCCACAACAACCACCGCCTACAAAACCACCACACTCACTCGTCTAACCAGGCCTAACTCTATAAATAATTCATGGTAAATAACACATGTTATCTATTGTTTATTGTTAGCATTAACTAAATAAATAACATCATCAATTGGGTAATTTTCCCAGTTGATGATGTTATTTATTTAGTTATTGCTAATTTATGTATGGTTCTAATTCATTTATCAGAAAACTAAATATATCAACAGAAAGCTAATAAAATCCAGCTTCTGTATATAAAAATAAATAAATATAAATCTGTAAATATGCTCTATGTTATAAGTTGTCTCGCAAAATATTAAATGGCAAAGAGTTTAAGTGAATATCAAGTTCATGCATATTTCTTCAGTCTCATAATGGCATTTATTTAGTGCGTTCTCCTGTTTTATATTTGATAATATTATAGAACAAACATTTACGAAGATAAAAGTATATCATTTATACTGATAAACCATAGTCTACTGTATTCATGGAACACTTGCTTACTTTGCCTATCAGCCTCCACTGGTCATGGGCGGATTCCAGAATCAAGTCCAGTATACAGTAGTCTTTGGTGTAACACATGATTGATAAATATTGACCATTCTCTGAAACTATACTAAACATAATCTATGAAATGCATACAAAATCTAGCAAATATTTTGATGGACAATAATATGTTAGTTTGCTGTTTCATGACTAGGGTTAATAATTGGTAAAGGCTGGAAAGTGGTGATGGTCAGCTGGTACAGCTTAATATGACAATTGTGAATATGTTCAATTATGATCTAGCACAGGTTCTGCTTGTCACCATTCATTCAGTACACACCTGAAGTTGATGGTTGATTGGTGGTTGATTGATGAGGAATGACCTTGTTGTAGGAACGTACTATGTCGCTACAACTTACATCACCTTTCTCCACTTCTTCCTGATATTCTTCTTCGGCCTGACAGAGGAAAAAATTTATACACTGAGATATGAATTTGAAAATTCCTCAGTGATAGAAAAAAATTAAGAAAGTTGATCACGTGAATGGGTACCAAATTTGACACTGATGGAAGGGAATGTGCAAATATTCCAAGTCATACAGCAAGTACCGTGTGAGCTGCAGGGAAGCATGTGATATGAAAAGAGTATCACGCTCACATCTGAAGAGAAGAGAGCAACTTACGTAAAGTATGAACGGGAGAGGTACCATGTACAGAGCTTAAAATTCAAGATGAAATAATACAAAGTGCATTACTAGTTTCACTGAGGATGGATGGGTGTGAGCAAGCAATGGATAAATTCAAAGAACTATGTTGGAAAAAAAAAAAATTGTGCAGGTGTGTAGTTACCTTGTGGTGTGTACAGGAAAATATTTATACTCATGAGCTCCCGTCTTCATATCCCTTGGTCACTGAACTTCAAGCACATGAATACTCTTGGCATTTACCAGTTCATTGCCCAGGTGATTCCACATCAATACTCCGATAAGGAACACTATACTTCTAAATATCCTTCAAGCATATTGACTTCCATGTCCTCTTGTGGCTTCTATGTACCTATTATACATGTCTTCTCTGTCAATTCTTTATAGTCCTGTCATTGCTCTTTATACATCACTGTCAAGTCTCCTCTCTCTCTTTGTTCCTAGAAAGACAGCTTACCCTTAGACTCCAGTCTGATATCTTATCAAGGTCAGTTTGTAGCAGGTCACAATCTTCCTCCTTTTTCACTTTTCTCAGACACTTGGCATCATCTAATAATAAACTGACATAGCTATTTATTCCTTCCTTCATATAATGTATATTATAGACCATAAACATCACTGGTGCCAGCACTGACCCTTGAGGAGCTCCACTTATTACTCTGCACCACTCCGATTGCTCATTCCTTATGACTGTTCTCATTCCCCAATCCTTCAAATGATCTGTTCTCCATTTCAGCAAACCAACTTTAACACCTTCTATGTGTTCAAGTTTCTATAACAGTCTCCTGTGTGGTACCGTGGAGGAGGTCCTGTGGTGGTGGAGGAGGAGGAGAGGAGGAGGAGGAGGAGGAGGGAGGAGGAGGAGGAGGGAGGAGAGGAGGAGGAGGAGGAGGAGGAGGAGGAGGAGGAGGAGGAGGGTGGTCACTCTCATTTAGTCCATTCCAAACTTCTACATTTCTGAGAGAAGCTGTACTTCTTTATGTTGTTCACAATCTCCCTTTTCCTAGTTGTTTTGTATGTCCTCTTGTATATCGACCTTCTCGTTTCTGAGTCAGTATACTGAAAATCTTCACCTGTGCCCACTGGGTAGTCTCTCATTGTCTGTTTCTTCCATCTTAGTTATCAGCTTAAAAAATTGTTATTAAGTCTCCTCTTTCTCTCCTCTGCTCGAGTGTTGGTAACTTTATTTCCTTCAACCTTTCCGCATAAGAAAGTTCTTCTAGCTCTAGTACCATCTTTGTTGCCATTCGGCAACAAAGGGGGAGGCAGTGGCCGTGTGGTTAGCGTCTTGGGAGTGGTGAACTCACCGTCCCGAGTTCAAATCCTGCCAGGGGCAACTCTTTCAAGAGCCTGGTAGGGGAGCAGAAGGTCCCGAGTTCAAGTCTCATCAAGGAGCAACTGTCAAATCCATCGTCGAATGGCCGAAAAAACCCGCATGCAGCCATACATCTGTCTTCCGATTGCGAGTGTGACAGTGGACTCAAGGGGCTGCATGATCCTAAACTGAAGGTATAAAACATCACAGAAAAACGGGATCTTCACCTAAGACCACAGGTGTCACTACAAAAATCCAGCCTGCGCCACCAAGGATCGAGATCGACCAACATCATGAAGCTCCATAAGCCTACAGGCGCTATAAGCTACAACGTAAAAGAAAAAAATAAGAGACAAAAAATTCACTGTATCCTTTTCAACTTTTTCACGTGCTTCTTTTTATATCGGGACCATACAATGGCAGCATATTCCATTTTTGGTCAGATCATTGTAGTTACGAGCGAGCGCGAAGCGCTCGTGAGCCCTCGGTGGATACGGGATTTTTCTCACTTAAGCGGCCGACCCGGCCCGGCCCGACCATCACGCGACCCGGCACGGCCCGGCCCAACCGTCACGCGACCCGGCCCGGCCCGACTGTCACGCGACCCGACCCGGCCCGGCCCGACCGTCACACTTTTCATTAGCTTATATCTTTGGATCCCGCTTCCGATTGACAAGCGATCTTTGCCATCTGATAGCCACATTCAATCCCTTTTGTGCTTGACATGTTTTGTCTCACGTGAGTCAGCATGGCGCGTGGCGCGTGCCGCGTGAGGGGTGTCAGACAACGTTATCTTGCTATAGCTGAGGAACGGCTGTACAGACTAAGTTGAAATTTGGTGTGTGGTTTGAGACCACACACCTAGCAATGTCACACAGGTCAAACTCCAGGTGACGACGCACGTGCGGCGGGTTTCTATGGGCTCGCTCGTCCTTCGCCGATTAAGGCGCCTTACTGGTAATTATCTTTCTCATCATGTTTGTGTCCATGGGCTCATTTGATAGGCAAGGCTGTTGCTCGTCGGTAGAGGCAGGCTGTGGTGCGCTGGCAGAGGCAGCGTTGGCAGGGGCAGGCTGTGGCGCATTGGCAGGGCTAATGTACGGGTAATGAGGGTCTGCCTACATCTGGTTTTCATCAGGAGCGAATTTTGGTGAGCAAGTTGCCATAAACCTGGCTTGACTCTCGCTTGCATGCCTAGCCAAAACTGGTCATGGCTATACCCGCTCACAGCTGATAACTTGTAAACACAACCACATCGACGACGACACCAAACCACCACAACCTCGCAAGTGTACCTTCGAATGAAAGCCATCATTAAATTACGATAACTGACGATATTGTGAGTGGATCACAACATATTTCCTTCACAAGAACGTTTCTTTTGGTAATAATGGATGATAATTGCGCGGTCGCTACCGCCATTCCCCACCTCATGCCACCCTCACTCCATCTCCGTGGCGACACGCCGCCGCCGTGCCCCTCCTCACTCACCCTTGCCACGGCTTTCGCCAGATGGCCAAGCCGGCTTACGAAAAGTGCCTCAAGTTAACAGAAAACGCAAGCTGCTGCAAGCCTTCTTATGGCGGCTTGCTCACCAAAATTCACCGCCTTATGTGTGGGTTCATCACTGAGGCAGGAACTACCCTACGTTACAGGAACTACCTCGTGTAGGTCTCACGGCCTCTTGTAGCTTCCTTATTTTCATATGTTCTTATGAGGCAAAAAAGCTTGGCTTGGCGAAAAAAACCAAGGGACTCGGACGACAGTGACGTCACAAAGTGCATCTACGTCACGTCACCTGACATTCTGTACGATATTTCGGCGTTCTATATGAGAACTCCTGGATTTGCCCTACTTTGATGGCGGAATCGTTTTATATGATCACATTCGTTCCTAACGAAAATTTAGGAATTGTATTTATTTAAAAAATAGTAATTAATTAATTAATTTTTCAATTTTAATATTTTAGGTCGTTCGTTCTATAGGGGAAACGCTCTATGAGAACACGTTTTATACGGGACCCTAGTGTATCTTGATTTTCAATTGATTTTCTTATTTCTTGCATGTCCACTTGTATTTCATAAAGTTCAGTAAGTTCAGTGTCTTAACGTCTCTCTTCATCTTCACTAAAATCAATCTGGTAAAAACCGTCTGAAAACATTCATTGATTACTTATGCCTGGGAGCCTAGATCTTCCTATATAACCCATTTACTTTCAATCTGTTTATTAATTCCTTAACTTATAACTTTCCATTTACATATCTGTAGAAGAGTTTAGGTTCATACTTAGGATACATCCGCACTGGAAGCGAGAAAGCGAACAGGAGCGAGTGGAAGAGAGAATTTTTAAACACAACAATCAATGGGGGTGGCTGCACTGACGGCGAGGTGATGATGGCGAGACCGGCCATGCTGCCGAGCGATGAAAATTGACAGTTAACTTTTCTCGCGCGTTTTTGCGAGATGGTTACAAGAAAAATCACAATATGCTTCTATATTATTTGCCATAGCTCATCCCATGCACTACATTGACCATTTTGGTTAACACCGTCAAATGCACCAGTGATTGCAGAACTCAAATACGTATGTCTATGAAGACTCAATAAAACAAAAGTAAAGGAATTGTGACTAATTGAAGTAAAAAAACTGCTCCATAATGTTTATACAGGTTGACCATCACTAATCCGCCAACCACGGGACCTTAGGACTGCCGGATTTTCGAAATTTCCGGATTATTGATGTTTTGGCCCCTGACTCTATACGTATATGCTGTATATAGGGCCCCGTACACAGGGGCCCTATCCTTTACGGGATAGACGGGCCCGTCTTTCTGCTCTAGCCTCCTGTCCCACTCCTCTCTGCCTAGGACTGTTACTATTGACGCTATAAACCTTTCCCTCTGACTCCTATACAGGGAGGTCCCGAAGATACGAGCAGCTAGGTTCCACCTGGCATACTCGTAAAGTGAAATCTCGTATAACGAAACACATAACTAATGATAAAATATAGGTTTGGTTCCAGGACACCATCAATTATAAAAAATTAAAAAAAATAAAAAATAAAAAAAATATATATTTTTTTAAAAGACGTTTTTCAAGCTAAAATAAACTACAGGGAGGTCCCGAAGATACGAGCAGTTAGGTTCCACCTGGCATACTCGTAAAGCAAAATCTCGTATAACGAAACACATAACTAATGGTAAAATATAGGTTTGGTTCCAGGACCCCATAAAAAAAATTAAAAAAATAAAAAAAAAATAAAAATAAAAAAAGACATGTTTTTCAAGCTAAAATAAACTATAGCAAACACAACAAACACACAGCGTCTATATTACCCACACTGTACTACCTATTCTGTAGAAAAAGCATTCTGAAAGAGAAAATAGCACACAAAATAACATAACTGCACTTTAATTAAACACAAAACATGCATAACAAGCAAAAAAAGACGTTGTAATGTAGGGGTTGCCGCGTGATACAAGAGAAGGTAGTGTAACGGTCCCAAGGTTGGGGCCGCACACCTGCTAATTACTCCTAAAGGTCAGGCCATACCATATGCTTGATTACCCTTCAGGTCACAGCTTGCTAGGGGTGACCTGACTGCGGTCCCAAGGTTGGGGCCGCACACCTGCTAATTACCCCTAAATGTCTGGCCGCGCCATATGCTTAATTACCCTTCAGGTCACGGCTTGCTAGGGGTGACCTCACTGGGGTCAATCAAATCCCCCTTTGTCCAGCCCAGGAGTGGTAGGGCACACATTTTGAACTTGATCATTTTACTCACCCCAGTTTGAATGTCGTATCATAGGATTTTTGATCTCGTATATTGAAAATAGACCCTAATTTACACATCTCGTATCATCGGATTCTCGTATACCGAATGCTCATATAACGGGACCTCCTTGTATAGCAAACACAACAAACACACTGCGTCTATATTACCCACACTGTACTACCTATTCTGTAGAAAAAGCATTCTGAAAGAGAAAATAGCACACAAAATAACATAACTGCACATTAATTAACATAAAACATCCACAACACTCACAAGTGGTAATGTTGTGTGGGGAGACAGGAAGCTGGCACGTAGCCAGCTGAGAGTCCCTGTTTTCTCTCTCCGAGACTCAAGAGAAAACAGGGGTGACTGCGTTTGCAGGGATGACTGGGTTAGAGTTCTTCCTCCTCCCCTTGATCACGTGGGGAAGAGGAAAGATCCTCGGTGCTGCCGCGTGATACAATAGACTCGAGAGGGTAGGGTAGGTAAGGGACAAGGGAGGGGTGCGCAGACCGCTTCCACTGCCCACAAACTCGTCTCAACGCATCTGAATCATTGTACATCGTCCAGGGATGTGAATTTTTGTAGGCCACATTGTCGTACCGAGCCACCAGAATTATCATATTTTCAGATTGATAATTATCGTACAACCTTAGGTAAAATCATATACACTACCCTCCCGAGTTTCACGCTATGCGAGTTTCGCGATCCTCGAGTTTCGCGCTGAGTCCTAAATTCTTATCATATCGACTTTCGCGCATTATATCCCAGAGTTTCGTGTGCGTGCGTGCGTGGGTGGGTGGGTGGGTGGGTGGGTGGGTGGGTGGGTGGGTGGGTGGGTGGTGGGTGGGTGGGTGGGTGGGTGGGTGGTGGGTGGGTGGGTGGGTGGGTGGGTGGGTGGGTGGGTGGGTGGGTGTGCGTGCGCGCGCGCGCGCCTACAGCGCCGTTAGGCAGTGACCTCCAGGAGTGGGATGGTAGGCCCTGGAGGTTAACTTGAGGGCTGTGATGGTTGGCCCTTGCCCGTGGTGGCGCAGACAGAATTTCTATAGTGACGCCTGTGATTAGAGGCTCATGCCGCCCCCTGTGTCCTCCGATGCACTCGCAATCGAAGGTAGAGTTAATTGGCAGCGTGTGGGTGTTCTTAGGCCACTCAACGGTGCAGAGAAAGATTTTAAGTGGAATTTACCTCATCAAGGATCGAACTCAGATCACCGAGAACGCCATTCGGAGACTTCTTCTTCTTCTTGTGACCTTTTCTGCTTAGTATCACTTTGTAGGTCGTCTGTCAAGCTCGTGCTCGAGCTTGACATATATCTTGACGCTAACCACTCTGCTACCGCCTCCCATAAGAGACGTACGGGACACGTCTTCCTTCCTTCCTGGTTAGTATAGTATTATAATAGGCTTAGTATAGCTTGTAGTTTTGCTTTGTTTTTTTCCATTTGTTTGTGTTTTTCTCTACAGGAGCAGCCGGTGCCGCATAAGATAGGTAACACCTCAAAATAAGTAGCACCTTACCGTACACCCCCGCCGTTTCTTACTATTTACCACAAAATACTCCTTTATAAGTGATTAGCCATGACGTGTGTGGTACTGTGGTTTCTGGAGGTACTGGAGGAGACAGGAGAGAAGAGAGGAAGGCATTGTGACAGTGTTATTGCCGTATAACACTGTCACACAACCATCAGCTGACAAGATGTGTGTCAAGCTCACTCACTCAGACCAAAACAGCATCCGCTGGGTGACTCCCAACTCGAGCTCAAACTCGAGCTCCTCTCCTCCCTCCTCTTCTCTACGTAGTGTTGGCCGAAGCCACCACCCCGGGAGGCGGGTCACAAACCCTAAGCTAACACCCAGTACCCATTCACTGCTGGGTGGACAGGGGCTTGGGGCATTTTCAGGATATTTTGTGGGGGAAAAAGTGAGTCTTATAAGCTGTAAAATACGGTAGGTACACAGCCCTCAAGTTAACCTCCAGGGCCTACCATCCCACCCCTGGAGGTCACTGCCTAACGGCGCTGACACACACACACACACACACACACACACACACACACACACACACACACACACACACACACACACACACACACACACACACACACACACACACACACACACACACACACACACACAAAAAAAAAAAAACTAAATAGCATTTTTAGTGTTTTTAATACCCGAATTTCGCGATCCGCGAGTTTCGCGCTATGCCTCCGGAAGAAAGCAAGCGCGAAACTCGGGAGGGCAGTGTAGTCAGTAAATGACTTTATAATTTTAGCAAATAACTTGTAATTTACTTTAGTAAATAACTTAGTAATTTTACTCACCCCAGTTTGAATGTCGTAGCATTGGATTTTCAATCTCATATATTGAAAATAGACCCTAATTTACACATCTCGTATCATCGGATTCTCGTATATCGAATGCTCGTAGAACGGGATCTCCCTGTACTTGTTGCATTCACCAATGACATGTTCTATGGTTTCTTTCTCTCCTACCCTGCAGCTACAATTCTGGTTCTCCAGTTCCCTGTTCCTTCCGTTGACATCCAAGGTGCCTGTTCTTGCTTTATAGAGTAACTTACTCCCCCAGTCTCCTACATGCCAGGTCACCCCCTCTGGTTTCTGTTTCCACCTGCACCACTGCAATGTTGATTTCCTGTCGGAAGGTGAGCTAGTCATTTGACAGCTGATTCTGGGTACAGCGCCATCAAAACAAACGGCGCCAGGGAACAGGCGCCTTCCATTGGCAGGGAAAGAAAGGGCTACAGAGTGGCAAAGAAGGAAGATATGTGTCAAGCTCGAGCACGAGCTTGACAGACGACTTACAAAGCAATACAAAGCAGAAAAGGTCACAAGAAGAAGCAGCCTCCCGAAAACTGGCACGCCAACCCGGGAAATTTGAAACCGGAAAACTGATGGAACCGGAATATTGATTGCCGGATTAGTGATGGTCAACCTGTAATACATTTTACACATGATTGCTATTTGCAAAAACTATGGAATGAATACTAAACGAAACTATTTTCATCTTTTAGAGATAAGTCTTCTGAACACATTAGTGTTAGCAGATTTTTTATGTAACGTCATATAAGCGAGATACTTAAGTATTTATAAAAACATTTCCACCTCATTCCTCACGCGCGCCAGTGATGGACTCACGTCACATGATCTTGCCAGCGTACTGCTCCTTCTTTAAAACAGTACGCTGTGATTACATCTCTCACCTATTTTGCAATACTAGGGTAGTTTATTTTCCACCAAGTATTAGCTGTTGGTACTTCGACTTTTCCATCATGTCACTTATTGACTTGACACCCTCTTCTTCAATTATCATGTGTAACATGCTGCAATTAGCATAATATTTGACAGCTAGTCATTATAGCTTGACATACAGCTTTGGTGTCAAGCACTGCCATGTCCTTGAACTCAACGTCCAGTACATCTGCTAATATAATTCATTCACTGCTGTCGGGCTGATGTTGCATTGCCATGACAACTCCCACCTCATCGCCGTCAGTGCGGAAACTCTATCTCTTCTCGCAACTCTCGCTCCCAGTGCGGCCACTGCCTTACATTTGTCTATTATTTTTTCTAGTGGTTTCTCCTCTATTATTCGAATTCTTAAATAAAATCATTCCTTTCTAGTTTATATTTCTCATATAAATTGTTCCCTCCCCTTCTCCATCTCCTCCAAGCCTTTTCTCTTCACACTCTTGCTTCTTCGCTTCTCTGTTAAACCATTCTCTTGTTACTTTCCTCACAAGCTTTGGCACATCTCTCAATTCCTTCCTTATAAATTTGTAGAAATTCCCCCCAAATCTCCTGGGCACCTAGCCTTATCGGTCACTCCAGTCTATTTCCATAAAGAAATTTCTAAATTTGTCAAAGTCAGCTTTCCCAAAGTTGTATCTTCCAATGGTATCGGACAATGGACAATTGTAAAACTCAATGAGATTCTGATCTCTCTACGATACTTTCTTCATAAGTGTTGAACTCATATGCAAATGTGGTCACTACTTCCTAATGGACACTGATACATGTATTTGTCGATTATATCCGGTTGCATGATTAACAGCTACTCAAATTTTGATTATTATTAATTTCCATTTAAGTCATGTATTTTCCTTAATCTATTGTGTCATGAGGATTCCCATAACCATATTCAACATTTTGTTTCCCTGTGACTCCTGCCCACCTTGCAGTTGAAGTCATCACCCATCACCATAGTCGCTACTTTTGTAAGGAATCTTTCAAGGCACACTTTCTAGGTGTGTGAATATGGAATGATATGTCACCAAAAAAATGTGATGGGTGTACAGAAATAATTTTGTTACAGCCAGATTTATAAAAATTGTTCCTGAACATACCTGAACCTCGGAGGGTGAATCTTCAAGGTAAGCCACCTCTTCAGAAACACATACATGAAGCCTCACAGCATGAAATTTTGTTGAAACATTTCCCACCTAATAGGAGAAAAATGTTGCATTATTAGATTGGATTTTAACATCAGAATATTTTGATCTAATATCAATAATGGTAGTTCAAGTGAAGATTTTAGAGCCAAAATACAAATTTTCATAAATACAGATGAAAAGCAAATCACAAACCTTTATGGTCAGTGGTTTAGATTTGAAAGTATAATCTTCTTCATTTGCTGAAAAACATGGTGGCTCATAATACAGAGGTGTCACTGAAAAATAAAATAAAATAAATAGTGGGTGTTAAGCAAGTAGTTCCACAACTTAATGCACCACCAAATAATCCATGAGGTGATCCAAATTTCTCAGCACTTGCAGGTCAGGGTATTAAACAAGAATAGTATAATGGACTATTTAGCCTTGTCATAAGACAGTATGTCAAATCAATAAAGTTTTTATCATGAATAGTTTTCATGATCAAAGTTTTTACCAATTAAATAGAAAAGGATGGAAAACTTGAAGAAACCTACATTCCATCAATGAATCATTGGGGTCATACACGGGGGGCGTGTAGCCTCACCCACCCTACAACTCCACTCCCGGAGGTTACCACGTGCGAGTCCCCATGCAGGCTCCCTTCCCATACCAAGCAACTCTCGGCAGGAAACATCAACTATCCCCAGCCACGAGCCTTGAGGGCGCCCCCTTGGCCTCCTCCATGCCGGATTGTCTCTGTAAGATACAACCCGGTGGGAAGGATTGTTTTCAGGGTAGCGTGCCACATGCCCATATAGCCGAAGT
The DNA here is from genome assembly GCA_016584305.1 of Chionoecetes opilio. Lineage (NCBI taxonomy): Eukaryota > Metazoa > Arthropoda > Malacostraca > Decapoda > Majidae > Chionoecetes > Chionoecetes opilio. The sequence continues at coordinate 98,684 of JACEEZ010014639.1, read as the reverse complement.
TGGCACTGACGGACAATGCCGGTTATAGGCCTTGATTCAGTCTCACGGTGCAATTGCTGATTTTACACGTTATCATCCCAGCAATACCCCATGATTCTGCGGAGACACTTATTACCAAAGGCATTGATTCGTCTCTTCAAGTCACTATTTAGTGTCCATGTCTCACCACCATAGAGTAAGACAGGGATCACAAGCAGCTTGAAGATCAGGATCTTTGTCCTCCTGCATAGGTACCGACAACGCCAAATACTCATGCCAAGTGACTCCATAACACTGTGGGCTATGCCAATCCGCCGTAAGACTTCTTGACTTGACCCACCATCACTATGGACTGCGCTACCAAGGTATGTAAACCTTTCCAAGATTTCAATGTCCTCGCCGCACGCATGAACAGACTGTACTGTTTCATCTAGTAAGCCTCCAAACACCTGGACCTTGGTCATGAGCCAGGAGACCTCAAGTCCCAGAGGCTTTGCCTCCTCGTGCAGTGCCTCGAGAGCCATCACCAGGACCTCCAGCGACTCCAGGACCTCCAGCGACTCAGCAAAGATTACTCCATCATCAGCAAAAACAAGATCAGTGATCTTGGTAATGCCGAGGGATGCTCCACAATAATTTTGATCTACAACTTTGCCCAATATCCAGTCCATACAAGTGTTGAAAAGTGATGGGGCAAGGACGCACCCTTGCCTAACTCCTGTATTCACAGGAAAGAAGCTTGATACACCTCCCCCACACTTCACAGCACTCTCAGTCCCAGAGTACAGACCAGTCCTCAAACCAATAGTCCTTGCAGGAATCCCACGAAGTTGCAGAAGATCCCAGTGTGACTCACGATACACCTTTTGTCTTTTTTTATCACAAAGGACTGGCCAAGGGGAAAAGAAAAAGGAGTAACAAAAAGCCCGCTTAGTTATCAGTCCCTATAAAGGAGACAGTAAGAGAATATAAAAAAAGGGGGTGGGCAAATTTTGTTCGGGAGGTGTCTTGTTGCTTCACTCTTGAAAAGATTTAAGTCGTAGGAAGGAGGAAAAATACAAACATAGAGTTCCAGAGTTTACCAGTGAAGGGAATGAAAGAGTGAAGATACTGGTTAATTCTTGCATTAGGGAGATTAACAGAAGAGGGATGAGAATGAGTAGAAAGTCTTGTGCAGCGAGGCTGCGGGAGGGGAGGCATGCAGTTAGCAAGTTCAGAAGAGTAGTAAGCATGAAAATAACAGTAGAAGATAGCAAGAAAAGCAACATTGTGGTGGTGATTTAAAGATTCAAGACAGTCAGTCAGAGGAGGGGAGTTGATGAAACTAAATGCTTTTGACTCAACCCTGTTGAGCAGGGCTGTATGAGTGGATCCCCCCAAACATGAGAGGCATACTCCATACATGGCAGATAAGGCCCCTGTACAGAGCAAGCAACTGGGAGGGAGAAAAAAATGGACGCAGACACCACAGGATACCTATCTTCATAGAAGCTGTTTTAGCAAGAGATGTGAGATTCCCAGTTCAGATTTTTAGTAAAGGATACTCCTAGAATGTTCATTGTAGAAGAGGGAGACAGTTGAGTGTCGATGAAGAAGAGGGGAGTTATCTGGAGGGTTATGTCGAGTTGATAGGTGAAGAAATTAGGTTTTTGAGGCATTGAACAAAACAAGGTTTGCTTTGCCCCAATCAGAAATTATAGAAGATCAGAAGTTAAGGCATTCTGTGGCATCTCTCCGTGAATCACTTAGTTCCTGTTGAGTTGGACGTCTAATGAATTACGTTGAAAAATGCAGGGTAGAATCATCAGCGTAGGAGTGGATAGGGCATTGAGTTAGACTTAAGATCATTAATGAATATAGAAAGAGAGTGGGTGATAGGACAGAACCCTGAGGAACACCACTATTGATAGACTTAGGAGAAATACAATGACCGTCTAAGTAGCTGCAATAGAACCATTATAAAGGAAACTTAAGATGTAGGTGCAGAGAGGATAGAAACCGAATGAGGGTAGTTTGGAAATTAATGATTTGTGCCAGACTCTATCAAAAGCTTTTGATATGTCAAGGGCAACAGCAAGTTTCACCGAAACCTCTAAAGGAGGATGACCAAGATTCAATTAGGAAAGCTAGAAGATCGCCAGTAGATCGCCCTTTACGGAAACCGTACTGACGATCGGATAGAAGATTGTGAGCTGATAGATGCATAAGAATCTTCTTATTAAGTATATATTCAAAAGCTTTAGAAAGGCAGGAAGTCGAAGCTATAGGACGGTAGTTTGAAGGATTAGAACGGTCACCCATCTTACGAACAGGTTGAATGTGAGCAAACTTCCAGCAAGAAGGAAAGGTGGAAGTAGATAGACAAAGACAGAAAAGTTTGACCAGGCAGGGTGCAAGCACAGAAGCACAGTTTTTGAGAACAATAGGAATACCGTCAGGATCGTAAGCCTTCCGAGGATCTAGGCCAGATAGGGCAAAAAAAACACCATTATGTAGGATCTTAATAATAGGCATAATATAGTCAGAGAGAGGGTGGAGAAGGAGGAACAAGCCCTTCATCAACCAGCGTGGATTTTTTAGCAAAGGTTTGGGCAGAGCTTTAGAAAGTTCAGCTTTAGAAATAGATGAGACAGCTGTGGAGCCATCTGGGTGAAGCATAGGTGGGAAAGATGAAGAAGTAAAATTGTTAGAGATGTTATTACCTAGATGCCAGAAGTCACGCGAGGAATTTGATTCAGAAAGATTTTGACATTTTCTATGAATGAAAGAGTTTTTGCTAAGTTTAAGAAAAATTTTGGCATGATTACAGGCAGAAACATAATGGGCATGAGTTTCAGGAGATGGATGGTTATGGTACCGTCTGTGAGCTGCCTCTCTATCTTGGGCAGCATGAGAACAAGCAGACTTAAACCAAGGTTGACGAGCTTTAGGATTAGAGTGTGTGGAATGTACGCCTCCACGCCAGAGACAATAAGTTCAGTTATTGTTATTACTTCAGTAATGCGCTCTGCACAAAGAGATCTGAGTCTTTGACATGGAAGCAGTAATCATTCCATGGAAAATCATAGTAGTACTGCCTTAGGTCACCCCACTTAGCTGAGTTGAAATGCCAGAAGCACCTCCGTTCAGGTGGGTCCCAAGGCGGCACCGGAGCGATAGGATAGGTTACAGAAATAAGATTGTGATCGGAGGAACCCAACGGAGAGAATAGTTTCAGAGTAAACAGAAGGTAAGGAAAAGATCAAGAATGTTGGGCGTGTCTCCAAGGCAGTCAGGAACATGGGTAGGGTGCTGCACCAGCTGCTCTAGGTCCTGGAGGATAGCAAAGTTGTAGGCTTGTTCACCAGGTTGGTCAGTCGGGCAGGGGTGATAACCCCTGCCCAAGATGACTCAGTAGAGAGGAAAGTGTCCTGGAGAACATTTGTGCGCGCTTCTAACGAACGCTGTGGTGGTCGCCTGGGGCCGTTCTATAGCTCATTCGAAAGCTCTCGTCGTGCTCCAGATGGACAAAATCATAGTTTATTCGATTTCTCAATTCCAATATTCGAAAACGATCGTCAAAGTTTAGTACTGAAAGACACCCATCTGGTTATGTGCGCACGCTTAGTTGTGCCTGAAACGTCGGCTTCAACATTTCCCATGGAAAAGGAGAGAAACAAGTAGAAAATGCTTCAGGGTAGCCCTGATGACATGAAAAAGGGAAGATGACTCTTGCGGGTGTTGTTTTGTAGATCAAGAAGTGTCAAGAAGAAGGGAAACAAGGCTAGTGTGGACATGGGAAAGATTACGAAAGAATAGAAACAAGGTGGCAAAGATGCCTTTGGACATGAGAAAGATTTAGAAAGGAAAGAAACTAGGTGTCACTCAACAGTTGTCCTTTGCCGACTGATACCACTCGTGGTAGGACAAATGTTTAATGACACCTAGTTTCTTTCCTTTCCAAATCTTTCTCATGTCCAAAGACATCTTTGCCACCTTGTTTCTATTCTTTCGCAATCTTTCCCATGTCCACACTAGCCTTGTTTCCATTCTTCTTGACACTTCTTGATCTACAAAACAACACCCGCAAGAGTCATCTTCCCTTTTTCATGTCTTCAGGGCTACCCTGAAGCATTTTCTACTTGTGAAAGATGATAGCCAATGCTGGTGAACATTGAAATCCCCAAGAATGGAAATTTCTGCAAAAGGAAAATGAGATGAGATGTGCTCCACTTTGGATGTTAAATAGTCAAAGAATTTTACATAGTCCGAGGAATTAGGTGAGAAATATACAGCGCAGATAAATTTTGTAAGTGACATTGAAGTCGAAGTCCAGATGGTAGAAAATTCTGAAGATTCAAGACCGTGGGCACGAGAGCAAGTGATGTCTTGCGTACATATACGCAACAGCCAGCTTTGGATTGAAAATGAGAATAGATAGTAAGAGGAAACAAAAGGGACTGCTGTCAGTGCTCACAGACAACTGGGTTTCGGTGAGGAAAAGAAGATGAGGTTTAGAGAAGAGATGGATGATCCACAGATTGAAAGTTAGATCTAAGACCGCGAATGTTGCAAAGTTTATAGAAAAAAGGTTAGAGGAAGTATCAAGACACCTCGAGTCGTTACCGTGAAGACGGTCCGACCTGGGGATATTTATGGTCCCCTCCCCAGTTAGGGACTCCTAGGCAGGGGAATTAACAGCCATATTAAAATTTTGGGATGAAGAGTGTAGGAATGCAAGGTGCATGTAGTGTTGTATGAGTAGAAAGATCATGGCCTCACCCCCAATTTTGAGGACCTCCGCACTGATATTACAAACACCAGCTGCCTTTCCACCCCTCACCTTTGCTACAGCCTCTCTGACTTCGTCAAGCGAGGGTGCGGTTTCGTCAATGGGAGGATCGGCATCCACTGCCTGTAATCTAGTGGTGTGAAGCTGCCCAATTGGATGGTCCCGTGAACAACTGCCCAAAGTACCATAAATTGTGGTGTACAGGTCGACCAGGCGTACAAATCGACCTCAAGATTATTAGCTCAAGATTACGGGTTAGGCCTATACTTGCCGTATAAGTCGGCCCCAAAAATACGGTAGGCTACTGGTAGCCCAAAGCTTAAATGTGGATAGGCTACGGTATAGTATACGGTAACCTGTCGCAAAAACACATAACACCACACCACTTTTATGAAGATACTAGCCGCAAAGCCGCCCTCCGGGCGGACTTTTTGGCTAGCTCCTGCAGAGGGCTATTGGTGGGCTTCGGCCCACCAAACACAGACTCTCCAGATAGTCCCTTTTAACTTTCCTGAAATCATGGATGTAGAAATGTATGTATTAACGCCAACCCATTCACATCACCCCCAACCCATTCACTCACCCATTACTCATCACCCCCCACCCATTCACTCACCCATTACCCATCACCCCCCTCCCATTCACTCACCCATTACCCATCACCACACACCCATTCACTCACCCATTACCCATCACCCCCCACCCATTCACTCACCCATTACCCATCACCACAAACCCATTCACTCACCCATTACCCCCCACCTATTCCCTCACCCATCACCCATCACCCCCAACCCATTCACTCACCCATCACCCCACACCCATTACCCATTCACTCACCCATTACCCATCACCCTACATTGGGCCTACATCAAGGTTTCCTCAATTCTCGCAACCCACTTTTTTTTCTTCACAATTCTCGCTAATAGGCTGCTAAAAAAAAAAAAAAAAAAAGTGATCGAATCATCCTATAAGTGGGCTTAAAACCTTTCCCTGGTCAACCTGGTTCCAAAACTGTGCCATATGATGGGATTCCACCACGGGGGGCGGAACCTATACCACACACACACACACACTTTCGCTTATATTATTATAGATGAATCTTTACTATAGGTCCACCTCTTGTTTTCACTTGAAAAACACCATAGTCCCCTGATAGTACCGCTACATACTGTATATCATAGTAAAACACGGTAGTATGACTGGACTGCACTTACCGGTGCCCTTCGCCATTTGCATATGTGAAGAAAAAAAAAGCCCGTGGGGCCACCAACCCCACACGGCTATGAAACTATGGGTTCGTTACACTGCCGACACTCAGCTTAATGACCCTTATACACTGAACAAGCCAACAAGGCTTACTAAACCACTGGAGGCTTCATGCTCTTGGCGGCATCCATTCAATACCCACACGTTATCCACACGCCAACCTGACAACACTGTGGGTAGTTGTCTGACTGGCCGCTTGGATTCAGTGGCGTTCCGGTCAGTGTTTACAATCTGTGTATCAGCTGTTGGAAACAGCCTATGGTTTTGTGTTGATATATACTGAATTTTTATTATAATTTTATCATTTATATACTAATCTGTGTTAAACATGTTAACTTCACCGAACACAAGTTTAAATTGGAAATATTTGTCGTAACCTGCTGGAGTTACGGTAAGTGGTGTACAGCGATTGTTATTAGTGCTGATCCACTTGTTTGCCACTCGGTGGTAAAGGTTCGCATTTTATCCTTGCCGTATAAGTCGACCGCTAGTTTTAGAGATATTTTTTTAGGCTCAAAGAGTCTACTTGTACGCCGCCATTTACGGTAATCAGCCCAACGAGCCATCTGCCCATCCATATCCGATACGAGGCGCCCATTTGCTGCTCGGATAGCACTCGCCCGAGATGGAGACTTGGAACGGAGCTTCTTCAGGGCTCGGTAGGCGGGTCAGAGGACATTTGCGTTCAAATGGCCCTCGACATCCTCAGCGAGACTCCTGACATTACTAGAAGAAACCTACAATTACATAAATAATTCTTTGTTAACCCTTCCCAGTCAGCTGTCATTACATAATAGCACTATCTATGGTGACTTTCCAGTCGGCTATTATATAATCCCTCCCATAGTGGAGTACTCTACTTCTCTTTAACTTCCCACACTGGTGCCTGATGCATATATCCAAAGGAGACAAAGAAACATCACTCACAACCTGGAAGTACATTCAAATGGTGTCAAATGCATGCATGTAGCTTTAATAATTTTGGATGTAGTAGCTTTGTAAAGAAAAAAGGAAAAAAAGCACAAGAGGTTTAAACAAGCCTACTCCTGAGCCATACAGGTGCCGGGGAACACCAACCGAGAGGGTGAAGGGCATCATGACCACGGGCCACGTCATATGAGTGGCTTTCATTTTTCAATATTGGTTAATCTAGGATGTTTACAGCATTTGTTCTAATAGACCCTACTGGGAGAGAGCCTCATCAACAATTTGTTACAAAATCATCTCCAATCCCTTAATGATATTTGCAGTGCTGCTGGTTTAGTGTTGTTTTCATTTTGTTGTGTTGAAATGGAAGGACAGAGTGCTAGAGTATATGAGAGAAAGAGGCAAGAGAAAAATCAGAGGATTAGAGCATGCAGGGAGGAAATGCAAGGACAGGAATAAATGGATACTCTTCAGTCAGAGCCGTCCCTTTGCGGGAGTTCTTAGAAATGGGCGACAGGTAGATAAATAAATCAATATTGCCTGGTTCATATCAGTTCCTAATGGAGGAGGTTGACATGCACCAAAATTATAGAAAATTAATGCTCTGCTTGTCCCCCCATGAGTAAACAATGCTGCAGGAACCTGAAGACTAAAGGAAATATTATCTGAATTTCACTATGTGAGCAATGAAGTTGAAAATGTTCCAACATGAAGTTGAAAATGTTCCAACATGAAGTTGAAAATGTTCCAACATGAAGTTGAAAATGTTACAACATGAAGTTGAAAATGTTACAACATGAAGTTGAAAATGTTACATGAAGTTGAAAATGTTACAACATGAAGTTGAGAAATTTTGTAGGATAGAAAATACACCCAGGGAATACAATCACATGCAATTTTCGTCAAGTGAGTTCAAGTAAACATTTCATTCGTTACACTGCTCAGGGAAGGTCATCTGAAGTGCACACTCCTGGAAAATATTAGTAGCATAAACATGATACAGTGGGGTCACGCATCCCAATACATCTTGATTCCACAATTTTGCATACCATGTTAATATCCAATATTTACCCAAATGTACATCTCACAATAAACCACCATCATCCCACAGTTGCACAGCCATGCATCTTTTTCTTATTGTGACCTTTGTGACCTTCTCTTGTTCCTTTTGTCTACTTGATTAACAATTTTGCTCGTCAACTCTTCACTTATCTATTTCACCTGTAACACTAATGATTATAGTTTGATTTCCAGTCTTTAAGCTGTTTCATGCCCACAATTGAGTCCTTTTCTTCAGACACTGTGTTAGTGCACACTTGTGAAGTTCACGATTCTTTCTGTTTCCTCTACTCCATACAGCCCCAACCCAGTAAACAATGCCCTGTCTTTCTCTATCTAACCTCCTGTCCCACTACTCACGACTTTAGACTGTCACTACTGAGCAGGGCTTTGAAACGGTTTAAGGGAACGAAAACGAAAACCGAAACGAACTAAATTATGCTCCGAACTAAAACTAAAACGAAAACTTTATCATATTTACTGTTCCGGAGCAAAAACGCTATTCTAAAATCCCTGTAACCGGTTAACAACGTTATTTTTTCATTCCATGCCATATTTGGTCACTAATCCATTTTCCCTTCCAGTACTCAAATTATTTAAGTAAATGCATCTGTATTACATACATACATTAATTAAGTCTACAGTATTTGTTCACTTGGCAATTGACGATGTGGTTTTGTTTCAAATAGTATCATATGCACCACTTTTCATTTAATTTGTGAAGAATAATTTTTTTTTACCTTCTACAATTATGAATTTATGTCTTCGTGATATGCATCACGTTCCCTTATTTTATTACACCTTCCAATCATGCAATCGTTAAACTATTATACTGCAGTTTGGTTAAAGAATATGCTTAGATTAATATCCAGTATTGGAAAAGGGATTATATATAGTGAGTATGTGCTTAAATTTTTAACTGTGTTCAATAATGTTCATAGCCTATAATTCTTGGTGCGCCGAACTTCAGTGTGAGTGTCCTAAGTTCGAGTCCTTGGAGTACCACATGTAGTCATTGACTTCATTGATTAGGTTTATTTTATTAGTGGGCTGGTGATATTACAAATTAATATAGTTTTACCATATATAATATTAATAAATAATTAGTGATTCATGTCTTTACGACGACTGAGATTGCATACTTCTACACTACGCTTTCTGTATTGTATATGTAAATGTGTTGCCTTATTTAAGTCATATAATAATATAGTTCTTACAGCATCTAAGGGTTTGATTTTGTTGGATACTATGCACCATGAAATGTATGGCTTTATTACCATCTATAAAAATGTAGTCATATATAGGCATTATTCTTTATAAGGCCTAATAGCATATTCATTACAGGGTTTGAGAATAACGTTCTAACCGGTTTTCATTTCGTTCTAACCAGTTCAGGAACGTCATGTTTGGAGGAGGAACGAAAAACAGAACGTTAATAATACTGTTTCTGATCGGAAAGAACTGTTTGAGAAATTATTTAGTTTTCAAGCCCTGCTACTGAGTCTATCAACTTAGTAGCGAGTTAGCGTAGTGTAAGCGACTTGTCACTTTAATCCATCGTCACTACTTACTGACGGGTAAAAGTGGGTGCTTGTTTCATGGCTTAGGTGGGTAGAGGGCAGGACAATAGGTAAGCAACGCAATTATACAGCTCTGTAAACAAAGATAAAATCAAGGAATAAAACTTAACTTCCATAAATCCATGAAAATAAATGCAAAAACATAATCATAATTCTAAGGTGAGTGGTGTTCCTCTTGGACAAACAGCTGATGCAACAATTGTTTTGGATATTCTATCTGATTGTCAGTTTGGTTTCCGTAAATGGCGATCTACAGGCAATCTTCTAGTTTTCTGAACTGAATCTTGGTCATCCTCTTTTAGGGGTTTCGTTTCAGTAAAACTTTTGCTGTTGCCCTTGACATATCAAAAGCTTTTGATAAGAGTCTGGCACAAATTTTTAGACTTCCAAACTACCCTCATTCGGTTTCTATCCTTCTCTCTGTATCTTTACCTTAATTTTCCTTTCTAACTGTTCTATTGCAACTACTGTAGATGGTCATTGTTATTCTTTCTAAGTCTATCAATAGTGGTGTGCCTCAGGGTTCTGTCCTCTCACCTAATATTTTTCTATTATTCAATAATAATCTTCCGAGTCAAACTCAAAGCCTTATTCACTCCTACACTGATGACTCTACCCTGCATTTATTGTAATTCACTAGACGTCTAACTCTACAGGAACTAAGTGATTCACGGAGGGATGCCACAGACCACCTAATTACTGATCGTTCTTTAATTTCTGAATGGGGCAAAGCAAACCTTGTTTTGTTCAATGCCTGAAAAACCCAATTTCTTCACCTATTTACTTGAAATAACCTTCTAGACAACTATCCCTTTTTCTTCAATGACACTCAACTGTCTCCCTCCTCTACAATGAACATTCTTGGTCTATCCTTTCTGAAAAATCTGAAAAGGAAATTTAACAGCTCATGCTAAATCAGCTTCTAAGAAGTTCAGTGTCCTGTGGCGTCTGCGTCCATTTTTTTCTCCCTCCCAGTTGCTTGCTCTGTACAGGGGCCTTATCTGCCCATGTATGAAGAATGCCTCTCATGTTTGGGGAGGATCCACTCATACTGCTCTCCTCAACAAGGTGAAGTCAAAAGCTTTTCATCTCATTAACTCCCCTCCTTTGACTGATTGTCTTCAGTCTCTAAATCACAGCCGCAATGTTGCTTTTCTTACTATTTTCTACCATTACTTTCATGCTCACTGCTCTTCTTAACTTGCTAATTGCATGCCTTCCCCTCTCCCGTGACTTCGCTGCACAAGACGTTTTACACATTCTTATCCCTATTCTATCCATCTTAAAAATCCCCATCATCATCTTTCCATTTAACACCAGATTTTCCCATTATATATTATGAGGTAAATGTTCGATGATACGCTTCCAACTATCTCTATCCATTGCCTCAACCTCTTCAACGCCCAATGCTGACAGATCCTCTTCAAAACGCTGCCTCCACGTCTTCCTTGGCCTGCCCAGTGGACGGCGACCTGGCAGTTCTACTCCAACAGCTCTCCCCAATGCCTCACCACCTTCTCTCCTCTTCACGTGCCTAAACCACCTCAATCTCCTTACTCTCAAGCACTGCACTCAGCACCTTCAATCCACATCTTTTAGCCACTTTTCACTGGACACCATCTCTATATGTGATCCCAGCCATATACCTCTAGTTCTCAACATTATCCAATCACAACCAACACATCCTCTTACTTCGTCAAACCCCATGTCTCCGAACCATACAGCAATACTGATCTTATACATGCTTCAAATACTCTTCCTCTGTTTTTTAGATCCATCTTACTAATGCAAGAATTGACCAGTATCTTCACTCTTTCATACCTTTCACTGGTAAACTCTGGAAATCTCTTCCCGTTTCTATTTTTCCACCTTCCTACTTTCTTTTTTTTCAAGAGAGGAGTGTCAAGATACCTCCAGAGCTAAATTGGCCCAACATTCTTTCTATGATCTCTTACTGTCTACTTTATAGGGACTGGCAGCCAACAGGCATTTTGTAATTTTTTCTTGTCCTTGGACAGTCCTTTGTGATGTTAAAGAGAAAAAAAATAGATGTGCAAGGCTAGGGCGCAAGCAGCCTGTCACTTCTATTCATCATCACTAATTACTAATCAGTAAGCGAGGGTGCATGTTTCATGGCTTAAATCAGGGGTGGGGAACCATTTTACTACCAAGGGCCATTTGGATATTCATGAAATCATTGGAGGGCCATACGAAACTATGACCTTAAAATTCAGCCTCCTTTTTTTGGCCGACGAAAACCATACATGAATTATACATGTCTGTCCCGTCATCTATGTGTCCTATCCGTCCCGTAATGGACGTGCTCGTCCCTTAAAATGTACGTTATAAGTATTATGCATGCACTTAATAACAATTTATGTTGGTATGAGAAAAAAGCTCCTAGATTTATTGGATTTCGAGTCTCTTCTGTGGTTGCCTTGGCAGGGCCTGACCAAATGGTTTTGCGCCTTATACGGCCCGCGGGCCAGACATTCCCCACCCCTGGCTTAAGTAGAGGGTACAACAGTAGGTGATGAGATGCCATGTCACCCAATATTTCACTTATAGATTAGGGATGAAAATGGCTAGACAATAGTAACGATGCCCACCTCCACACACACTTGCATAACAGCACCTGGCCTGTAAGAATCACGTCTTATCATAGGTTTGTGTGTAAAATGTAAAATGAAGGGAAAAAAAGACCCTAAGCTAATGGCTGCAGTACCCATATAATTTTTCATACTGTTTTAATACTCTGCATTCCTCACTTTTACATCCCACAGTAATCTCTCTGTACCAATAAACCAAGATATAAGACTACTGTATTCGGAACAAATTTCTTCTGCTGCTTCTAGGTTATAATAAGTACATCAAATATCAATAACTTGCGGCTGCATATCCACAAAACATATTGCATACCTGGTTGTACAGTATGAGGGTACCACCAAATGACTGCTAGTGCAGTATTCACTTATTATCATCCAGTGTCTTCAAAACAAGGCGGCGGACGGCGCAATTACCGGCCTACTCGCAAACTTGCGCCGCCTACTTTCCAAAAAAAAAAAAAAAAAAGTCCTTGCCTCCATCAAGGTGGAAGATTGCCTAGTTATATTGTCAGGATTGCCATATTAATCTTCGACTATGAAAGGAGTGAATTTGACCCTGAAAAACAGCCAGAATGCATATTTTAACACCTTCAAAGGCGTGGGCTTACGGGGACCTAGGCGGCCCCCGGACCCCCGGCCTATCAAGCAGCGCCTCGCTTCACTCGGCTTTCAATCAATCTCCACCTCCTACTTTCTTCATTCCAACTCCTACTTTAAAATAAAATAAAAACCCTGTCATCACAAAATCAAAGAAAATATGAACTTCATTATTGAAAACATTAGTGTCAGTAGACTAAACTTACCTTCATCATAATACCCAAGCTTCATGGACAAACAGAGATTCTTCGGTAAGGGCTTCATACTCTGTGTAAGAAGAAGAATGGAGCGTAACATTTTCGCAGTTGACAGTCTTATGTCTTGTGCCGTCACCAAAGAACTGAAAGTAATGACAATACACTCATCAAAACTGTGAATTTAAGTAGGCAGACAGATTAGTGATATATTCTCATCCTTTTCACATAACGTTTATATCAAATATATTCCTACTGATTGGAGTCCAGATTTCCCATACAAGGCAACAACTTCTAATAAGACTTGAGTCAACAGCTCTAATCCAAAAAACAACAGGAAGTAAAAAATAAATAACACCTGGTCTCTTTCTAACCCACACAGGCCAAGATGATAATGATTAAAACATTTTCAATGCTCATGACCTTTTTTTCTTTGATTTATATTTACATGGTGGCCAAGAACCAGACTGTGAATGAGTCTTATCTGACAGTTTTCTAACCGCTAAAAATTTATGTGAGAAGAATGATGGATTTCAAGAAAATTCTGAAGACTCTTTCACCAAAAAAAGGTCTCACTCATTCAAACCTGTTTGATTCGGTGCTTACATTCGGTGCTTACATTCGGTGCTTACATTCGTGCTTACATTACAGATACAAATGTATACTAATGCAATACAGAATTTTTTCAGGAAGACGATGCTGCCCTCAGTTTGTCTTATGGGGAGCGTCACACGAATATTTCCGAAAAAAATTGAAATATTCGAAAACAAATTATCAAGCGTAGTTGAACACTGGAGCAAGCTTGTGACAAAGTATTATAAAGAAAGAAGAAAAAATGAAATAGTTATGGCCGATTTAAGACGACCAGAAGGGCTTTTCTACACGTAAAAGTTTATTTTCCAGTATAATTTTCCCCTACACCAAATACTCTGATCAGAATAAATTTTATACTATTATCTTTGTAGATGTTTGTTCTATAAGATTATCACATAAAAAACTGTAAAACACACAAAACAAATGCCATTATGAGACTTGAATAAATGTGCATAAACAGTAAATTGACTTCAACTCTTCACTAGTAAACATTTTCTGAGAAAGCATTCAATATGTTCCATACCAAAAGAAGCGGAATTATACCAGTCATCCATAGAAACAATTAGTTTTCTGATAAAATGAGTATGCACCATGGTAGAAGTAGCGTAAACAAAAATTAATAGCGTAAAAATTATCGAGAAACAATCAAATTTTTTACATTTTTTTAATAATGTTTTATGATACAGCTTTGAGTTTTATTTCACTGTGTAGAGCTCCTGAAAACAAAGAAAATGAATGTAAGCTTTTAGTACTGTCAAAAACATTTTTCTTGGCGAATATTTCTTGATAATTTTATCAAACACCCAATAAATACGGAGTGTAGAATGTTCCCACCTTCTTTTCTCGAAACTTTTCTCACTAAAGTAATTTTCTATGTATGCATATAAATAACGATTTTCAGCAGTTCTGGGATGTCTTCAGAATATTCGTATCTGCAATATTTCCTGAGATATATCCGTGTAAACTAGCAGTGAAATAATATTTACAGCCTATATATTTTGGTTAGTTGGTTTGGAAAATATGCACGAAAGTTGTATATGTATAGATGATATGTCCACACTGTAAAGACAAGAATGCCACCAAGCAAGATTCTAGCCTCAATATTTTCGGAGATGGAGAACTTTTGAGCTTAAGCCAAACCGCATCCTCCTCTGTCTCATGTTTCCGATATTTGGTGGTACACACAAACCCTCGTTTTCCCGGACTAATAGGGGGGAGCACTGGTCCGGGAACCGCAAACGTCCGGGAATCGCAACAGTCCGAGGCCATTACCAACCCCGGACGTTTATCCTACTCTAGTATTTACTGTCCAGCAACCGGCCAATATCAACTACCCAGCCGCGGACTTTTACGTCACTTTGTTGTTGTTTTTAGGGCTGCGAAGATCCCTTAGGAAACACTTTGAGCCCTGGTGATGTCCTATGATGCTATCACAGGCGCTGTAGTTGACCTGTCTTCCTCAGGTAGGCACAGGTGAGGCGGATGACAGCGTGTTGCCGGGAGAGGTGGACGCCAGCCGCCGCCAGCAGGGTGGGCAGATTACAGGTGGCGACGTTCAGGGTGAGGAGTTGAGAGCGTAGCACTACACGGTGGGAGTGGAAGCGCGGACACTGCAGCAGAAAGTGCTCAATAGTCTCAGAGATGTTCCTGCACCATGGGCAATGGGGGTCAGGGGACTGACGGAGGCGGTGCAGGTGAACCGTGAGTGTCTTGTGCCCAAATGTAAACAATACGACCGCTGACCATGCTGCCACCTGGCGGGAGGCCAGCCGCCACCAGCAGGGTGGGCAGGTCACAGGTGGCGACGTTCAGGGTGAAGAGTTGAAACTGTAGCACTATACGGTGGGAGTGGAAGTGCAGACACTGCAGCAGAAAGTGTTCAATAGTCTCAGACGTTCCTGCACCAGGGGCAGTGGGGGTCAGGGGACTGACGGAGGCAGTGCAGGTGAACCATGAGTGTCTTGTGCCCAAATGTAAACATTACGACCGCTGACCATGCTGCCACCTGGCGGGAGGCGCGGACACTGACCAGGGGTGACAGGAGATGCTCGGAACGCCGGACAACTTTGTCGATTTACGGACTGGACCAGGCATTTGTCCGGGACTCTGACATATCCCCAGACCTCAGATTTTGTCCGGCAAATCCGATATCCGGGAAATGGAGGTCCAGGAAAACGAGGGTTGTGTATATACTGCAGTAACAAGAAACAAACAAAAATTCATGCATACACCCAGATACGCGCACACATACGCCCACAGTCAAGCATCACAACGAAGATGCGCTTGTTTCAGTATTTTTTTTCAAACACACTAAATAACCAAAGTACACATAAAACCATATCGTGTAGGTGCAAACGCAAAGTAATGGAAATCTAAATGTGTGCATGTGTATACATAAAACAAAATTACCCGTGTACAATTCATATAAATGTCAACTCGCACTGCAGTTTCACTTTCTATATCATCACCTCGCTAACACACACGTCAACCATTCAGGCTAATAGGCTATATAGGATATACATCGCTATAAACTTCATTCATGAGCTTGAACTGTTCGCTATCAACCGTTATACGATTATGTATAGCCTATTTCCAGTACATAGTATAGTGATCCTCATTATATATTAGGGTGCCAATAAAAAACGAAAGTTGGATTTTTTGAACGGCCCTTAGTGGAATACTGTGGGGTGGTGAGAAAACAATGTGTGTAAAATTTGAGCGCAATCGAAGTATATTTAATGGTGGCGCAAGTCGATTGATTGTTCCCCCTATAGACTCCGATGGGGACTACAAGGAAGGACATCGTCTCTGGGGTGTTTGTTGGCAATATTGAAGCCTTTTGAGACCTCCCCTTCCTCCAGCTGGGCTGCTGGTCCCCCTCGCTCTTCAAAGCGAGAATTAGCCCCTCTAGGGCCGGGGGGTATCATGGTTGCCCAAGCCACTCATTGTCTTCCGCTTGGCCGGGGAAGGGAAGCCTTCGATGTTCCAGTCTGTTGTCGACGGTGCCTCTCGACGACCTGCAAGAGGAATTGGCGCTGATCCTCGTTCTTCGTCAGGCTGAGGTTGAAGGACTGGAGCAGCGCCACCATTCGCTCCGCCGTGTCATTGGTGACGTGTAGGCTCGCGACGCGCCGAGACGCCGTGACGAACCCCGTGTCACTCGGCCACTCCTCCGGCTCCTTCGAGAGGAACGCCCTCTCCGCTCCGACAGCGTCGAGGAGGGCGCCGGATGCCTGGCTTGCGAACGATGCTAGTGTGGACGAGGCGAGGCGGGCGTCGGAGACGGTGATGCGCTTCGGCGGTTCTTCGGATCCTTTTTCACGCTGCATCGCTTCCGCCAGCACCTTCTTCTCGGCGGTTGGCAAGCGGTGGTCGAAGAGAGCCATGGCGACCAGTGGCTCGCTCAGGTACCAGAAGTGCCGGGAGAAGGTCTTCACGCACGCCTTGCCGATCTCAGCGTCGTGGAAAGTCGCGGAAGCGGCGGCCAGTTTCAAGTCATTCGCCGGCGCGAAGGCGGCCACGGGCGCCTCGAACCAGCGGGTCACGTAGACCTCAGCGACGAAGAAGGTGAACCGGCGGAGGCTGGACAGCTCGCGCGGCGAGCAGAGCTCCCCCAGTTGGGCGGCGAACAGCGTAATCTTCGCCGCGTAGATGGCACGCGCCATCCAGCGCGTGCGGTGCATGGCGCCCGGTCGCCGGAACTTCACCTTCGGGACGTCGCCCTCGCCACCCAGCAGGACGATGAAGAGCTCCAGCATCTCCTTGTAGTCGTCCCGCGAGTGGCTGGTGTTGAACAGCGCGGCCCACTCCTGCAGAAGTGTGTCCCGCTTGTTCAGGAGGGTGGGCGGCGGTTCAGGAAGCTCGTCGGGCGTTGGCGGCTCCAGCTGGCTCTGGTCGATGAAAGCCCACCGTTCCTTGAATCGGTTGAAGACGCCGATGTCAGGACCCGACAACGGCCCCATGCAGATAGAGAACGCCTTCTCCAGCACCAGCTCGTGTACATGGTGCGGCTTTTTGGTGCCGGCAGGCGAGGCTTAGCAGACGCCGACCAAGCTTCTGCTCCAGCAGGGTGCAGGCACCGGCGAGGGCTCCAGTGTTGGCGGCGGTCGTATCGAACAACATAGCCACCACACGATCTGCGAGCCCCCAGTCGTCGAGCGCTTCAGCCACGGCACTCGCTATCGCCTCTCCAGTCCCACTTGCCAGCTTGGGAACGCCGATGAGCTTCTGGACGCCGTCGCCGGAGACGAGGATAGCTAGCCGATCCACCCGCGTACCGTCGCAATCCGGCAGGATCTTCCCGTCCCAGTGAACGGTAAGAGGCATGTCAGGGACGAAGGTTGTCTTGACTTCCGCGGCCAGCTGGGACCGGTAGCCGGCGCGAGCCTGCCGGATGCTCTCGGCATTCAGGATCAGCTCCTGAGGATTGTGGCCGAGGCTACTGGCGGTCGCCGCGACGATGCGGAGCGCTTTGCGGTCGCTCACGCCGGTCCGGTCGAGGGAGCTCGCTAACTCCTGGGAGAGCACGACCTGTGACCCCCGCGCTCGTCGCTTCGGAGGGCTTGCACCGGTCGGCTCAGAGGTAGCAGACGCCCCGCCGCATGCTGGACTGGACTCAACCGAGGAGGAGGAGGAGGACGCGAGCACCGCGCGTTCGTCCAGCTGCGACGTCGAGGCTTCTCGTGATCGCTTCTCTGCCGCCACTGTCATCTCCCGGCGCTGAACTCTGTGCTCCAGCACCCTGTCAGCTCCCTGCATGATCCCTCGGCGACCCTTCTCGCGTTGCGCTGCTAGGAACTCGCCATCAGCCAGGATCGTCATCAGGGTCATCGCGTCGGCATGGGCGACGTCAAAGAGGTCGCAGAGGGCCTCTTCAAACTCTTCCTCCTTCGTCTTGTTCGTCGCTCTTCCCTTGTTCTTCACGAGCGCCTTCCAGTCCTTGAACAAGACCTCCACCTTGCGAACTGCGCTTTTTCCCTTCATCGTTGGGATCCTCGCGGTCTCCCAGAACCTTAGCACCTCTTGGACAGTGGCCGCGGCGCTGGTGGCGACGGTTTTCTTTTCCACGTTGTGGAAGTAGAAAGCCCGCTTGAGCACGTCGCCACGAGAGGGGAGTTTGGCTCCGAGGATGGGGTCAGGGTTTGGCTGTCCCACCAGCCAAACAGTCGTAGCTGCGCGTGAATGAGCCATTCTGAAAAAAAAATGGGTGATTTAGAACCCTAGCCTTTCAGACTTCGGTACAGGTATAATCACATAGTACAGGTTTCAATTCACTTGCGCCACCTCTAAATATAAACTGATTCGCTTCAAATTTTGCATGAGAGGTTTTCTCATTACTGCACAGTATCCCACCATGGGCCGTTCAAAAATATCAAGTTTTAAATTTACCCATATGCGCTATTGGCACCCAATTATATATGCACCGACAGGTCATTCACATAGATTTATTATGCAACAAATACACGATAAAGCACTGAACGCACTCTTAAATCCCCGGTTGGCCTTTAAATCCACACCACTCAAAATGCCCTAACAGGCTGACTGCCAGGTGGCAACTACATTTGATCTGCGCTCTACCATAAGAATGCTGACAGAGTGTTGCAAGATAAATAATTTTCAAATAGATCACCTTACTGAACACTTGCCCAAAAATGGCACAGATAGCGTTATTTATCGATTTTAGGCGAATATTTTTCTGCCGCAGAGAGCTGAATGACGCGTTTTGCGCCATAGGTGTTCCAGATATCACTTCTCGAATGACGCGAAACACGTCATGGAATGCGAGGGGGTTAAACCTCAATACTGAAAAACTTTTTTTCAAGTTTTCCTTTAATAACTTCGCCACTATTGTACCAAATATAATAAACAATATATCATTGGAAAGAGGAATGAAGATGTGATTTTCTGATCTTTTGCTTTTTTTTCAATTTGGGTAAATAATTGCAAATAATAGCAAATACATTTAAGAGATTCAACAAAACAAAACAAAATATAAATACTTAACCCACTGGATACCAGCGACACATGTGATGCGTCCAGTATTTATGCAACGCCCAGTCCCAGCGACGCACCCTGTGCGTCAGCCATGTAAAAATCTAGTACGCGGCTTCTATGGTAAGGAATGGCCTGAAAATGGTATGGGGCACTGCTTGATATGTGGGGCAACTGTGGCGGTACCCGGCAACTGCATGGGCATGCCGTGCGGGTGGGGGCTGGGGGATTAGAGGTGCGAGCTTATCCACTTTTTTCGCCGCTACTTTAGACCTTATTTACTCCTGTTCAATGGTAGCTATTGACTTGAAATTGGTATGGGATATGCCTTATATACATGGCAACCCTCAAGTATAGGCTTGTTGGGACGGGGGATGCGCATGAGTCATTACAGAGGGACAAAGGACATCCTACACAAGGATACAGATAGAAAGGGAACAAATCCATCATTGCCGCCCGTCGCCATGGTTACCAGGACGCGAGGGCGTTACCACTGTAGCGGTCTGGGAGGTTTGGTTATCCAGTTTGTTGTGTTATGAGATGCCATGTAGCACGCCAGAGGTACGATGTTTACTTTTCATTTCATCCCGCCGCGCGGAGAGGCAACAGCTTGCTCCCAGCTCCTGCCTCACCCCAGCCGACCCCACGGGCGGAGATTTCCGTGGCGGATTAATTCGCCGTAGGATACTCTGGGTGGATTTAACCACTCATCTTCATCATTTATACATTTTTTCTCATCTTCACTGTCTTTCTTAAGTATATCTTTTGCGTCTTATTACCCAGTAATGTAAATATATATAAGCACACTCGATGAGACTAATCTTCTTGTAAATCAAGGAAGCGTAGCTTTGCTTGTTACGGTTGCATGTATACAGGGCGTGGCGTTCTGTCAGGAGGCCTTGCCTTGCACTCCTCTGTCATCGGGCAGCGCGGTATCTCAACATGTAACGGCAGCATGTTATTTCTCCGTCAGGAGGCCGCCTGACACACCTCAGTCACGGGGAAGCGAGACCAGCTGAGGCAGCGGCCTCTCTCAACCGGCTGTTGTTCTTCGTCAGGTGGCAGCCTGTCCCTCCACAATATCGGTGTAATGCATCTCACCATGTAGCGCCATGATTTGTTCTCCGTCAGGAAGCAGCCTGCCATTCCTCAGTCAAGAGGCAGCTCGGCATATCTCACCATGTAGCGACCTCATTTTGTTCTCATTATTTATGCATTATTTCTCACTGTCTTTTTGCGTATACCATTTGCGTCTCGTTACACAGTAATGTGAATTAATATAAGCGCACTCGATGAGATACTTAATTACTGTATGAATCCTATCGTTGTAAATAAAGGTAGCGTAGCTTTGCTGTTAAAATTTGGCCTTCCTTCACCCTAGTACATGTAGCTATAGGTGGCAGGGCATGACAGGTTCTGGCTTTCCGTTTTTTTCCCCTTTCTGAATGAAGTTTTAATTTTCAGTGATTGCATTTGTTTATATATTTGCTTCCTCTTATCTTAGGAAATTTTCGTATTGAAGTCGTCATCGGTATAGCTGGTATTTCATAGTAGCCTACTATATAGGCTATAATTAACTTGAGCTTATCTAGAATGGAAATTCATTCTCACACAAAATGCACCATGCATATATGGTGAGCAGCTAGTTGGTGGAAGTAAAACAATCTGCTCTAGCTGACTCTTGTCACTTTTAGTCTACTACGGTAGCCGTTCCTATATGCCCTATAGTGAACCTGGAACTGTTGAGTACAGTAAGGTTTTATGCTTGAAATGTAATGTACACATCCTAAGGATGCAGAAACTGCCGGATGCTAATTTGCATTTGTTGAGCAATTTGCATAATTAACCTAATTAGCATATTCGTATTATCTTCCTTATTAAGCCGCCTATAGAGTTCCTATGGGTGTCTAGACCTAAGTTTTAAGTTCTCAATGATGTAAAACTGCAAGATGCTACTGTGTATATTTTTATTTTGTCCATAAATTGTCTAATTAGCATATTGATTAGGTATGTCACGAAATTACGAATATATTCCCTATTTGACATGGCATATGTTCTAAATCAAAGCAAAAATCTGTTTAATATTCTAAATCAACATATTTGTTCTTTAAATCAACAATTAGCACTGTGCACAATGGAGTTGTCGTGGAAATGGTCTGACTGGAGTCAATAATGAAAAATTGTCTGGTCAACTACAAAGTAGAGATGTCCTTTTTGATCGGTATGATGGTATCAGTGCAAAGGATCATGAGAGGCACAGAAGAACCGGGGAAGGATCAATTGCATACCAGTTGACTTTGACCTCACCTTTACCTGGACACGCAGCCATCATGAAGAACAAAGATAACAAGCGGCAGCTCTCCCAACTACTCTGTACTAAAACTATAGAGTTTACATAAATTTTGTGGTTTCCCATCGAAATTAAGAACGTAAAAAAAAAAGAAAAAAATACAAAGGTTAGCAATAAGATGGTGTCTAGTTGAAATATTTAACCTAGGAGGAAAGACAACTGCCAACCTTTGGAAAAGAACAATGGGAGAGGAAAACCTAACAACAAGATATGTATTAACAGATGAATGGCTTGGAAGAAGTTGACAGAAATAACCTGCTAGTAAGAGAAGAAAAAGTCGGGATATTTGAAGGGACACAAGGAAAAGTTGAGAAAAGAAACATGTATCGTAGATAACAGTATAGTCGCCAGCTGCCAAATATTACGAATTATAGCATCACTACTAATTTTTATGTGCCACTGAAGATGATACACAGTAGTTTATATGACTGTATAATCTACCCTGTTTCAGCATTGTTTTATGCTTTGTATCTGCATGTATATACAGTTTCGAATTTTGCAACTTTTTTTTCTTTTCGCGCGACGACGACGTCGGGAGGACACTCAGTAAATACTAAACCCTAGATGGCGACCTTATTGTTGGTCGCTACTCTGTTGATATTTTTGTAATTTGTTCATTTATAGCCATACTACAGGTTGAAGTTCCCAAACTCGGCATCCCAAGACAGAGTGTTCAATAGTCTCCGGAAAATTCATGCACCAAGGGCAGTGGGGGTCAGGGGACAGACGGAGGCGATGCAGGTGAGCTGTGAGTGTCGTGTGCCCCAGGCGGAGGCGGGTGAGAGTGACATCCAGGACGCGGGACTTTTTCCGTATCCACAGCTGGGGGGAAGTCACTGCAGTATTGGCCCATGGAGGTGATGCGGAGGGCATCGCCGAGTGTGTTATTCCAGGTGGAGCGGCAGACCCGGGGGATCAGGCGTTTGGCAGCGGAGAGCGGCAGAGGGAAGGGTGTCGTGTTTACATCTGTTAAGGCCATCCTGGCAGCAGAATCAGCCACCTCGTTGCTTGGGATACCAGCGTGGGAGGGAACGCACTGGAAGGCGATCTCCCACCCCTCGTTGGTAAGGTGAAGAGTGGTAAGGACTCTGGATGGTGTGGACGAGGGACGTAGAGGATCGTGGATGACGGGAGAGGAGGAGGCAGAGTGAGGAGAGAGAGTCTGTGTAGACCAAGCCTTGCCCAACTAAATTTCTGCCGATTTTGTTTTTGAAATAATTATACTTAATTAATGCCTGGGTCGATTAGTGCCGTTGTTTTGAGGCTGCCGTTGTTTTAAATGCCCATTAAATGAGGTTCTCCTGTAATTTTTTCCGGTGATTTTTTTCATGTGATTTTCATGCTTTTTTTTCCCCTTAATATATCTACGTTCTAAAAGTCGGAAAATTCCATTACTCGGCTCGGCGCTGGTCCCGAGGTTGCCGAGTTTGGGAACTTCAACCTGTATGACACAGATGCAGACACAAAATGACACAGACTCTCCAGATAGCCCCTTCTAGCTTTCCTGAAATCATGGATGTAGAAATGTAAGTATTAACGCCACCACACGTCTGTACATAGAAAAAAACTGTCCTGGCGACTTTAGTGTTATCTACGGTAGGAGTAACACAAGTACAGCTTTCCCAATAGAAACTTAGATGCCTGGAATGGACTAGAAGTGATAGTGGCAAAGTGTGCATCAATTTAAGGAATAAATTGATCAATCATATACACCACGACCACGAGAATAGCTCAGGGCCCTGTATGCTACAAGAGGTATTATAGTATCACATGCACACAAGAGGTCTTTATGATGGAAGATTAATTCGAGGTAAGAGAGGGTGTGAAAAAAGAGTACAGTGCTGAGTGATATACAAGTTATTTTGTAGGAGGTTCTTAATTAAACTGTTGGAAATTAATTCAAGATGTAGGAAAAGTCCCATGCCCAGATGTCTGTTTTAATTTGGATTTTGAAGGAATATGGGGGACAATTGTTGGAAAACTAAAACAGTCTACTTACATGCTTACTGATGTAAGGCATAAAGTACCTCTAGTGTAAGAGAGTAAATTTCGTTCCCATATTTAAAGGGAGAAATAAAGCCGACCCGTTTATTTATAGACCAGTTCCACCGCCTCAGTCTAGTAGAAAATTTATGTTAGAAAGCAATAAGGGACAGACGGATTGGATACCTGAAAAAAATGAAGTGAATTACAGGCAATGCCACCTGGTTTCTGTAGGTGGGTAATACAACACAAAATATGACTCAACACATCACTAAATAGTGCCGCATGGAAGAATTCCCTCTAGGTTTGATTATTGTAGGATTGGGTACAAAAAAAAAAATAATAATCATAAAAAATAAACAAATAAAATAATAAAGTAGGTAAGCCAGATTAACTAATAATTAACTTCAAATAAACAGCTTCAGACAAAGAAACTGCATAAAAAGTATTAGTAAGTGGTGAATATGTAAACAACATGTTTTTTCCTCCTTATATTCACGAAACACATGAAAATATAAATAATTTACATAAGAAACTAGCTCACTAGCTAACTGGGCACGGCACAGCAAATGGATTTTAGGTACCCTCAATTCACAACAAGCGCAATGTTTTCAGTAATGATTACATTAATCACTGAACATATCACTATCCTGCGTCAGCTTCTGGAAAAAATCCAATCCATGGGTATCAATACATGATGTCTCTGGACTGTCTCTCAGCAAGCCCCTATAGCAGGGATGTCAACAAGAAAAGAAAAAAAACTCTGAAATAAAATAATAGGGCGACCAACTCATCCGAGCGCAGCGAGGCTGACCAACCGTAGCGAGGGAACCTCCCAGCTGGGGGTTCGGGGTCAGAGATTTTTTGTAAATGTCATGCTCTGAGAGAGCTTCTGAGAGGTCCTTGGTTATATCTATAATCATTTCTGGTCTCAATTTTATCTGTTTGTGTCCACAATTTGTGTAAATGTATATATATATGGTATATCATGCAACTTAAATTGTGAAATGTATATGAATTATTAACCATTTTGGCATGATAAATTAAATATTAATACTGTTTCCGTTGGAAAAGTAATCACAACAAAATGTTAACATGTTTTGTAACAGAAGAAACCTCATCAAATACAGCTCCAATATGATTTGATGACCAACTTTGAATTATTGAATAATCCAATACCAAACAAGTTTCACTATAAATATAATCATGATAATAACATGCACACACAATGAATAGTAAACTTGTATTCATATTGCCAAATAACATGTACAATGTACATACAATATATATCTCACAACATATCAAATGTAATGATCAGATCAGGCAGTTTACCATATCATGATACAAATATAGTAACATGGGCAACCATGACAATTCACAGGGGAACATAGGGCTAGCCAACTATGTACACCCCCCAACCCCTAAATTTTTAACCCGAATTTACACGATTTACAGAAATGACCCAGCTGGCAATAAAATACTCGGAAATCTGTGAATCCGCGGAAAATTGACATTCCTGCTACAGTGGAAGACAAAAAAGTTAGCGGTGTCTTGCATCCGTTACGCTCCTTGACAAATTTTGTTTAATTCCCTCCCGGCGCTTCCTATAGGGAATGATTGAAAAAAAAAGATGTCTGGGAACTCACTCACGGCCTTGACTTCCTGCTTGCAGTTTTTCAAATCATTAGTCATTAATGGGAAGTGACCAGGACATATTGCATCTTATCGTCACTCCCGGCTTGATTCCCCAAAACGTCACCAAAACATTTTGGGAAAGTGTTTTCGCTCAGTTGGATATGGGGCCTGAGCCACAGTTGACTGCAGACCAGATCGCCCGTATTCACAGCTTATATAAGATCGGTTTTAGTTCAAAAGAAATTGTGAGGGAGACTGTGTTACTCAACGAAAGGTTGAGCGGTGGATTAAAAAATCGGGAGACTTTACGGATGTAACGAGACACGCTCCTTACACACACTGTACCCAGTAACTGTGGGTTTATTGACTTAAATTATCTTGCTATTTTG
Source organism: Chionoecetes opilio (assembly GCA_016584305.1). Lineage (NCBI taxonomy): Eukaryota > Metazoa > Arthropoda > Malacostraca > Decapoda > Majidae > Chionoecetes > Chionoecetes opilio. The sequence goes on along the minus strand of JACEEZ010014639.1, from coordinate 72,760 downwards.
GTCGGAGATTTCACTAGCTGTCTATTGATCATACTCAAAGTTTTCTTTGAAACTTTTTTCTTGCGTCCAGGACGAGAACAGTGCGTTTAGACTTTCAGCCGTTGGCGAGTCTCGTGATTTTTTAACCCACCGCTCAACCTTTCGTTGAGTAACACAGTCTCCCTTACAATTTCTTTTGAACTAAACCGATCTTATATAAGCTGTGAATACGGGTGATCTGGTCTGCAGTCAACTGTGGCTCAGGCCCCATATCCAACGGAGCGAAAACACTTTCCCGAAATGTTTTGATGACGTTTTGGGGAATCAAGCCGGGAGTGACGATAAGATGCAATATGTCCTGGTCACTGACGATTGATGACTAATGATTTGAAAAACTGCAAGCAGGAAATCAAGGCCGTGAGTGAATTGCCATACAACTTTTTTTTTCGATCATTCCCCATAGGAAGCGCCGGGAGGGAATTAAACGAAATTTGTCAAGGAGCGTAACGGATGCAAGACACCGCCAACTTCTTTGTCTTCCACTGTATAGTCACTTTTGTCCTCAGTGTCTTTCCTCACCCCCATATCTACACATAATTCTTCACATTGCCTCAAATGGATGTGAGAATTTTCTTGCTCAAAAAGACTACACATCTACCCCAAACTATCCTAGCCAAAAAGGTATGTATCAATGTGGCATCTGACAGTAATCACATTGCACTTGAGCGAAAAACCTCAACATTTACGTTAAAATACAAACTAGAGGAAAAACTCCGGTGCAACATGAAAATTTCAGTGTCACTCGGCAACAGCGAAATATCACAAAGACATGACCCACATACTAATGTTATGTAGTGATAGGTATGTCCACATTGTGTTCATGTGCATTTGTAGTCTGTGTGTAATAAATAGCACGCGGCGCAAGGACTTTCAGCATATGTCTCGACATGCTGCCGTTACATGTTGAGATACCGCGCTGCCCGGTGACAGAGGAGTGCAAGGCTGCCTCCTGACAGAACGCCACGCCCTGTATACATGCAACCGTAACAAGCAAAGCTACGCTTCCTTGATTTACAAGAAGATTAGTCTCTCATCGAGTGTGCTTATATACATGTATATTCACATTACTGGGTAATAAGACGCAAAATATATACTTAAGAAAGACAGTGAAGATGAGAAAAAATGTATAAATGATGAAGATGAGTGGTTAAATCCACCCAGAGTATCCTACGGCGAATTAATCGGGCCACGGAAATCTCGGCCGGGGGGTCGGCTGGGGTGATGCAGGAGCCGGGAGCAAGCTGTTGCCTCTCCGCGCGGCGGGATGAAATGAAAAGTAAACATCGTACCTCTGGCGTGCTATATGGCATCTCATAACACAACAAACTGGATAACCAAACCTCCCAGACCGCTACACCACCACTCGTGCTCATTTAGAAAACTTTACTATGTCAACTTATCACACTTGAAATTGACTTATTATGACATTATGTGATACATACGTGGTATATATGAACTATGAAGGGCCCCATGATGCCGGGTGGTGTGAAAATAAAACCCCTACCGAAAACTGGACCCTCGTACATCTGCCATACTGCGCGCTCAGTGAGGTTAGTCACGCGGGAACCTTAAATTAGCTGATGTCTGAGGGTGCCTCACCCCCCCCTAGAACCCCCATTTTTTCGAGAAGTGATCAATTTTTGTTTTCTTCATTTTTCACTTTATAATAATAAATAATAAAAAAAAAAAATATCTGCTGGGCTGTGGGTGTACTTTTATTATATTTAGCTAGTACTCAGTGGGTTAAGAGGAAAGAAATTCAAAATTCTTAAAACATCTATTGTTTGGATATTTTGTAATGCATATTTGGTAATATTTTTATCAGTGCATTGGATAAGAAAGTTATTAGAGAGAGACTTTTTTCTTCTTTTTTCACTTATGTATCGAGCTATGGATCTGAAAATGAGCTGATATTTCGGCATTAAAAATACTTTGACATAAAAATCATGACAATACACTGCTAATTAAGAAATGGTGTGACGCTCCCCTTAATTTTAAATAGTAGTGTCAGGAAAGCGGGTAAGAGTGAGGAGTGTGAAGTTGTTGATTTTGGAAAAAAGTCAGCCAACTAAGATGGCCGCCGGTCATCTCAGGCGGCGACAACTGTAGACCCTGGACGCACACTCTATGTCTTTAACTCTGTGGGTTCAACGTACAGACTCCACACTCCACAGCCCTGCTTTTGACACAAAATAAGTTCCATGAGAATATGGTTTTAACCACATCCTCAGTGGAAGTGCCAGGTCGCCATCCACCGGGCAAGTCAAGGAAGACATGGAGGCAGTGTGTTTAAGAGGTTCTGGTAGCATTGGGTATTGAAGAACTTGAGGCAATGGATAGATAGTTGAAAGTGTATCAACGGCAGTCTAACCTTATAAGATATGGGAAAATCTGACATTAAACAGAAAAAAAGAGAATGTGGTTTTAACAAGATAATTGTTTTTACACACAATTGTGTAATTGTAATATTGACAAGTGCATTGTGTTAATTACTTACTTAGATTCTTTCTGGTCTCACAAAATATAATCTAATCAGGGGTGGTATTCATGAAAATTGTATGCTACTTTTAGCAACTCAGAGCAACTCAAAATATTTTGAGTTGATAGGAGTAGCAAAGAATTTTTATGATTTACTCGTAAGCAGCCAAAACGCTGTATGGGGGGACCAGCTCATAGAAACTCAGGAGACGCTTCTGAGTTGGGATGAGTAATGAAAAATAAGGTTTTTAGTTTATTTGGCAAAGATTGCCATGTTAAGTTTATAAATAGTATGTGTCTGCTGCCCCAAAGAACCCGCTGAAACGTAAACAAAGGCAAGACATAGAGGAGGAAGGATGCGAAGAGAGAATAAGAAGACAAGGACGGGTTTTCCGTCCAAGTAGTGACGTCTGACAGAATGCAGTGGCGGTGAATTGACCGAGCAAGAATACTGTTCACCATTGACCTTGTCAAAGATAAGAGTACAAGTGGGACCAAGAGGAACCAAGCTGTCTCCCCATTGCAAAGAGGTGGTTACCTCACTTTACCTGGCCACTGGACACATGCAAATACACTCGACCCTCCATTTAACGGACTTCAAAATTAACAGACTCCATCTGCAATTCCTTTTTATATATACAGGTTGCCCATCACTAATCCGGCAACCACGGGACCTTAGGACTGCCGGATTTTCGATATTTCGGGATTATTGATGTTTTGTCCCGACTCTATATATGCTGTATATATTGTAATAGAAAATGACTACAGTTCTTTAAGGAAAATTAAACACAAATAAGAAGCAAATGAAATTTTAATGTTCAACAACTAAATAAAATAGTTTTACAGAATTTTAATTCATTACTGTACCCTCGAAAAGAAGTACACAGACACACCACTATCAAGTTTTTCTAACAGTTCAACTTTCTCTGCGATCGATGTTTGCGTTTTACGCCACTTCTTTTATTCGCCGAATCCATGATGGGGCTATACAGCAGCAGATTCTAACAATTACGGCAAATAAATGAGAAGGAATGTCTGTTTGCTGTCGGAAGCGTGAGCATACAGCTGATTCTGGGTACAGCGCCATCAAAACATAAACGGCGCTTCCCAAAAACAGTGGCGCGCCAACCCGGGAAATTTGAAACTGCGCTCCGAAATTCATGCCGGAAAACTGATGGAACCGGAATATTGATTGCCGGATTAGTGATGGTCAACCTGCATGTATGTTTTTTTTAGGCTTTTTTCTTTCTTTTCTTTTCTTTGCATATGTGCCTATAGCACCTGTAGGCAGTGACCTCCAGGCCTAGGATGGTAGGTCCTGGAGGTTCACTAAAGGGCTCTTATGGTTGGCCCTCGCCCATGATGGTGCAGGCAGGATTTTTATAGTGGTGCCTGTGATTAGAGTGATTAGAGGCTCATGTTGCCCCAGGGTCCTCCAATGCACTCATCGTCGAAGGTAGAGTTAATGGGCAGCATGTTGGTGTTCTTACACCACTCGACTACAGGCACGAAAGGGTGAAAAAAAAAGAGAAAAAAGCAACGGACACTTCAATTCCCCATTTAGTCCGTTAAATTGAGGGTCGAGTGTACGTTGGTAGTGACAACTTGGGTGTGTTCCTGCTCACGGTGAGCCCAATGAAAGCCCAAATACTTAATGTTCTAACTTGCCTTAACATCGTGCCCCAGTTCCTTCAGTCTCCAACAACTTGAGAAGGCTGTGGATAAGAATGTGCACCAGTTCCTTTCTATTACTAGGTTACTGTTCCTAGTTAGTAGACTCACTAATCCTAAATGTGGTGGCACCTAAAGATGAGATCTATGTGAAAAAATGTTGCAGTTGTGTACAATGAAAATTAATGTTGTATGTTAACAGGCACAAGTATCACATCATTGCTGCACAGGTGGTATGATGCCAACTACAATCTGTGAAATGTGGCACAGAGGCCTGCAGGATACAGCCACGACACCCGTATTCTTTATTCAGAAGGCCACAAGCAGCTCTTTGATGTTAGCATAGTGCCACTGGATTACGGGCAGTGGATGCCGATCCTCCCATTGACGAAACCACACCCTCTCTTGACGAAGTCAGAGAGGCTGCAACAAAGTTGAGGGGTGGAAAGGCAGCTGGTGTTTGTAATATCAGTGCGGAGCCCCTCAAGGCTGGGGGTGAGGCCATGATCCGCAAGTTGCATGCTGTCCTGACTGCCGTGTGGCAATCATGTACCATTCCTCCTGACTGGAAAAGGGGGCTGGTCGTCCCTATCTGGCAAGGGAAAGGGGACCTTCAGGACTGCAATAATTACTGCGGTATTACACTGTTCAGCGTGCCAGGCAAGGTGCTTGCCCATCTATTGCTGACACGGATCCGCAGTCATCTGTTGAAGCATCAGAGACCTCAGCAGGCTGGGTTCACGCCTGGTAAGTCCACAATAGACCGTATCCTAGCGCTTCATGTCCTGGTGGAACGCCGACGTGAGTTTCGACAGGGGATGATGCTTGCAGCCTATGTTGATCTCAAGAAGGCATTTGACTCGGTGCATCGCAAGTCACTCTGGGATCTTATGCGACTTCGCAAGATTAATGCAAGGACTATTGGTTTGATGACTGGTCTGTACTCTGGGACTGAGAGTGCTGTGAAGAGTGGCAGAAGTGTATCCAGCTTCTTTCCTGTTAATACAGGAGTGAGGCAAGGGTGCGTCCTTGCCCCATCACTTTTCAACACTTGTATGGACTGGGTATTGGGTAAAGTTGTAGATCAGTGATTGTGGAGCATCCCTCGGCAACACCAAGATCACTGATCTTGTTTTTGCCGATGATGCAGTAATCTTTGCAGAGTCGCTGGAGTTCCTGGTGATTGCTCTTGAGGCGTCGCACGAGGAGGCAAAGCCTTTGGGACGTGAGGTCTCTTGGCTCAGGACCAAGTTCCAGGGCCGACATAATAAAAAAATACTTAAGTATAAGGAGGACTTACACTTAGTTCCTGTGCTGGAGTACTTTACTGAGCAAACTGGTTAAGTGTATCTTCCAGGTTATGCTCAGCGCTCGCTAAGTAAAGAATTTAAAGGAAAACTTAAGTAAATCATCAAAGTATGAAAACAGGATAGTGCAAAAGAGAGGAACTTTTAAATTATAATAATTGTCAGTGTTACCGTATATATGGTTGAAGTTCATATGTTAACAACGTAAATGGAAGGTAATATGAACTTTGTGATGAAAGATATGGACCAAAATGTGATATTCAGAGGGCAAATTATGATTTTTGTTTCAGAGCGGCAACTACAGGGTGGCGCCACATTTGTTTATACTTGGCAGTCCATCCCGTGCAAGGATATTATATATCTTTCTAATATCCTTGATCCCGTGTATGCAGGACTGAAAGTTTTTAAAGGACCCCTTTAGTGGGGTCATTTCATATCCTGTCAATGGCATTCATCAAATGCTTAGCTTACCCTAATGGCCCACTGGGGTGGCTATCATAGTTGCCTCTACACAAGTGATATATATGATTACCACCAAACATTTCTATGCGAAAATACTGATGGATTTCAATAGTATACCAATAATACATGGTGATTTGTAGATACAGTTGTCCCTTTGGGTATCTGTATCAAGGCATAAGGCAGGAATGTATACAGGAATACAAATGGGCAAATAAATTGGACATGTAGCTGCTTTACATAAATGCATTTCTGGACACACTAAATGGTGGGTATAATTTCGATATTGAGCACTAAAAAGCTAAAAAATGTACTTACATAGCTGAATGTTGTTTCAGCCAGAAACGGTTAGGTTAGTTAAAATAAGAGTAACGAGATGGAGCGTACTCTTTTCTATACATTTTGATGTGTTAAGAATGATGGTAACATTAAAAATCGTCCGAAATGCCTCATTTTGCATTTATCCACCTCCTCCCTAACAATCCTAGGGACCCGTCGGGAATGCGGGCGGGGAAGTGGAAAGGAGTTTTCATCGGGGTAGTAGATTATGTGGATGACGTAAAATATATCCGGTAAAAACTCTTATGGGATGATATAAGGCTGAAAATACATTAAAAATATATAATTGATAGTGTACGGGAATTACCTACTTATTCTTGTAAAAATCTCTCGTTAAATCTTTACAATGGTAAAACTGCTGCTTAATACAATACATGGACGAGTTGTAATTGTATACATCCGACAATTTTTAATGTGACTATCATTCTTAATACATAAAAATACATGGGAAAAGAGCACTTCTAACCTCATAATCAATTCCAGGTTGGAAGTATCAATTACCAAAATAGTACTAACCTAACCTCACTATAACCTAACCTACCCTTGCCAATAATCTCCATGCGAGATCTAAAGGCGGGAGAGGACTTGAAAATTTTACCAGGGTTAGGTTAAGTTTTATTGAGGTTAGGTTAGTATTTTCTTATTAGGGGGGGTGCTCGCTAAGAGTTAGGTTAGGTTATAGCGCTTAACTTTTTTTTTTTAGTTCCAAGGGCGAGTTGTTTAGGCTGGTTGGGGGGTATCTCTCCCCCATTTCATAATTACGTTTTAGAGGTATGTGAAGGGATCTGTGAAGGTCTGGAGAGAAAATAAAAACAAATAAGGGCGGGATAGGACTCTAGAATTTTACCCGATTAAATCAATACACACACAAAAATTTCAGGTAAGCAAAGACTCTACCTAGAAATCAGTGGTGTCCAATAACGAAAATGTACCAAATGGGTAATATAATGACTTGTGACGGTATATGTGCAGTTTTTTTTTTTAAAACAATATATGATTGGTGGTTTTAAATCTAAACGTTTCGTTCTCACCATAAGGAATATTTCTAACCTGTATTACCGCTGTCGGAAATTAAAAAGGCTAATATTTAATTAGGTTTGGTTAGGTTAGTTAGAGAGTTAGGGGTTATAATGGAGGAGAGTTTCACGTTCGTTTTCAGAGACACCAACTATTTTTTCTTGGCCTACAATAGGTGCTTATTCTAATGGTGCTAGTTTTATTTTGCGCAAAAAAAAAAAAAAAAAAAAAAAAAAAAAAAAAAAAAAAAAAAAAAAAAAAAAAAAAAAAAAAAAAAAAAAAAAAAAAGGGGGGGGGGGGGGGGGGGGATTTTGTGGTTAAGGTTAGGTTAGGTTTCTTTAAAACCTGTAAGGTTAGGTTAGGTTAGGTTAGGTTTCATTTTTTTTTTGGTTTGCGCAAAATAAAACTAGCACCATTAGAACAAGCACCTATTGTAGGCCAAGAAAAAATAGTTGGTGTCTCTGAAAACGAACGTGAAACTCTCCTCCATTATTACCGAGTTAGGTTAGGTTAGTTAGAAAGTTATATCAGGTTAGTTTGATGGTTTGATTAGGTTAATATTTGATGTTTTTGCAAATGGAGTGTTTTTCCCCATCAAAACGTCTAAAAAGTTTATTAGTAGAAATTTGTCATCACTTCTTCGAATTGCAAAACACTCACTTTTTTTAGGCTTGTACAGTAAAAAAAACTATCTCCATTAGGGAAAGCATCACATATTAAGCTAAAAAACTCAAACTTCTCTTAAAAATCTTGCAAGTCATAAACTACACTTTTTCCCGAAACTGCATATTTTCCCGGAAGTGCATATTTTCCCGGAAGTGCATATTTTCCCGGAAGTGCATATTTTCCCGGAAGTGCATATTTTCCCGAAGCTGCATATTTTCCCGAAACTGCATATTTTCCCGAAACTGCATATTTTCCCGAAACTGCATATTTTCCCGAAACTGCATATTTTCCCAAAACTGCATATTTTCCCGAAACTGCATATTATTCCTTCGCGATCCAGCCTGTACCTTTTAATAAGGTCAGCATCACCATACATATCCATAACGTCTTTCTAGGCTGTACATTTTTGACCTCTGGAGGGATTATTCCTTGTTTTTGTGCGTCCATCTTGGCCTAGTGAAGACTTGAGTGCTAGAGAAAAGACTTGAGCATGCCCATGAAGGACACTTAACTTTGGTGCCTGTTAAGCATACTTAAATCAGATAAGCATTTTTGGTTAAATTACTTAAGCATTTCTTAAATATTTAAGTATCATATATCATATAATCATATAATATCAGCAAATTTTCGTCTGCTAAGTACGCTTAACAATACAGTAAAACCCTTATAACTCGGCACGATAGGGGCTCTGGTCCTTGCCGAGTTATTCAATGTGCCGAGTTATGCAATGTCCTCCTCTGATATGGGTTTAAAAAAAAAAAAAAAAAAAAAAAAAAAAAAAAAAAAAAAAAAAAAAAAAAAAAAAAAAAAAAAATACTGTCAAAGCATAAAAGCTACACTTACCAGTGAACGGGTAGAATGTGCTGGATTTGATATCAAACTCAGCACAAATAGCACGCATGGACGCACCTGCATCCGTCCTTGCCAGCACTTTCACCTTTTCCCGCAGGCTCAGGCTCTTCAATTCCATTCCCTTCCTGCTGGAGACACCCTTGCGTGATGGAGCTGACATCTTGATATACAGTACTGTATGATGTAATCCCAAAACACGTAAAATAGGTGGCAAAGTAAAGCAAAGGTCGGGTACCAGCGCGTAGGCTGAGCCGTGTTTTTGTCGTCCAAGCACCGTCTTGGATTACGAATCCCAATCCAATAACACTTGCTGAAATGTGTGTTATACTACTTTGTGATATTGTTTGCAATGTTTGCATTGATTATTATTCGGCTCCTACCAAGCTTGTTGTGTTTTAAGCAGAAACCAATCCTTTTTTAATTTCGACAAAAAACGGAATTCGTATCCAAGACGGTGCTTGGACGACATAAACACAGCTCAGCAGCTGACAGCCTGCGCGCTGGTTCCTGACCTTTGCTTTACTTTGCCACCTATTTTACGTGTTTTGGGATTACATCATACAGTACTGTATTTCAAGATGTCAGCTCCATCACGCAAGGGTGTCTCCAGCAGGAAGGGAGACTTCAATGAAATTGAAGAGCCTGAGCCTGCAGGAAAGGTCAAAAGGACAAAAACACTACTTTATGCGACTAAGGCTTTGCCGAGTGTAAGCAAAGAGATGCAGTTATAACAGCAATATGCCGAGATACATTATTTTTTGCCGACTTTCTGTTTGCATGTTCACACAAGAGGTTGTGAGGGCATGATATACCGAGTGAAAACCAAGCGATGCAATCTAGGGAGGCGGTAGCAGAGTGGTTAGCGTCACCGAGTGGGGTTCTCGAAAACCCGAGTTCGATCCCGAGTGAGACCCATAAATCCACTTGAAATCTTTCTGCACCGTCGAGTGGCCTAAGAACACCCACATGCCCTGTCCATTAACTCTACCTTCGACTGCGAGTGCATGGGAGGACACAGGGGGGTGGCATGAGCCTCTAATTACAGGTGTCACTATAAGAATCCTGCCTGCGCCACCACTGGTGAGGGCCAACCATCACAGCCCTTGAGTGAGCTTCCAGGGCCTACCATCCCACCCCTGGAGCTCACTGCCTACACGCGCTATAGGCATAGATGTTAAAAAAAAAAAAAAAAAAAAAAAAAAAAAAAAAAAAAAAAAAAAAAAAAAAAAAAAAAAAAAAAAAAAAAAAAAAACTATCTTTGCCTTGCCGAGTTATATCAAATTCCGAGTTATACAGTGCCGAGTTATAAGGGTTTTACTGTACTTATCTTTTTGTTTATGTCGGCCCAGGTGTTTAGAGGGTTACTAGATGAAACAGTACAGTACCCTCCTGAGTTTCACGCTATCCGAGTTTCACGATTCTCGAGTTTCGCGCCGAGTCCTAAATTATTACCATCCCGACTTTCGAGCATTATCTCCCCGACTTTCGCGCTGCTTCCTACACTTTTTTTTTTTTTTTTTTTTTTTAGGTGTGTGCGCGTGTGTGCCTACAAGGCCGTTAGGCAGTGACCTCCAGGGGTGGGATGGCAGGCCCTGGAGGTTCACTCAACGCTGTGATGGTTGGCCCTCGCCCATGGTGGCGCAGGCAAGATTATTATAGTGACGCCTGTGATTAGAAGCTCATGCCGACCCCGTGTCCTCCGATGCACACGCAATCGAAGGTAGAGTTAATGGGGAGCATATGGGTGTAGTGGATTTTACAGCCTTCATCAAGGATCGAACTTGGGTCACTGAGAACGCCACTCGGAGACGCTAACCACTCTGCTACCAACTCCTCTAAGAGACGCATGGGACACGTCTTCCTACCGTTGGCGTCACGCACGCAGCCTTAAACCAGGTTGCCAGACTTGCCTCTTGAATACCTTGAATAGCCATATTTTACGGCTTATAAGACGCTGCATCTTGGAAGACTCGCCCTGATTTTGGAAAGAAATTTCTAAGAAAAATGTCAAAAATAAAGATTTTCTAGTAAAATCTACCGATTTTCTCGGTAGGCTTCTTCTTCTTGTGACCTCTACCACTTAGTATAGTATTATATTAGGCTTAGTATAGCTTGTATGTAGTTTTTTTTAGTTTTTTCCTTTTTTGTGTTTTTCTCTACAGGAGCATCCGGTTCAAAGGCATGGCCTATGAAGAATAGGCCACCTGTAATACCAAGATCAATATCAAGTATCGCTTCGTAGGTCTTCTCCTCTCCTCCTCCTCCTCCCCTCCTCTAGTGTTGGCCGAAGCCACCACACCGGGAGGTGGGTCACAAACCCCCAGCTAACACCCGGTACCCATTCACTGCTGGGTGGACAGGGGCTCGGGCCTTTTCAGGGTATTTTGGGGGGCGAAAGCGAGTCTTATAAGCCGTAAAATACGTTACACCTCGCACCGGAATAAATAAGCATTTTTTCAGTTTTCAATACCTGAGTTTCACGATCCTCGAGTTTAGCGCTATGCCTTCGGAAAAAAGCAAGCGCGAAACTCGGGAGGGTACTGTCTGTTCAGTAAGTCTGTTCATGCATGCGGCGAGGACATTGAGATCTTGGAAAGTTTTACATACCTAGGCAGCGCAGTCCATAATGATGGTGGGTCACATCAAGAAGCCTTACGGCAGATTGGCATAGCCCACGGTGTTATGGACTCGTTCAGCACGAGTATTTGGCGTTGTCGGTACCTGTGCAGGAGGGCAAAGACCCAGATCTTCAAGTTGCTTGTGATCCCTGTCTTACTCTAAGGTTGTGAGACATGGACACTAAATAGCGACTTGAAGAGGCGAATCGATGCCTTTGGTAATAAGCGTCTTCGCAGAATCATAGGGTATCGCTGGGATGATTACATGTCAAATCAGCGATTGCACCGTAAGACCGAATCGTGGCCTATTACCTGCATAGTCCGTCAGTGCCAACTTCGGCTATATAGGCATCTGGCACACTACCCTGAAACCGATCCTTCCCATTGGGTTGTATCTGAAAGAGACAATCTGGCATGGAGGAGGCCAAGGGGGCGCCCACAAGGCTCGGGGCTGGGGCAAGTTGATGTTTCCTGTCAAGAGTTGCTTGGTATGGGCATGGGGACTCCCGCGTGGTGACCTCCGGTAGTGGCGTCGTAGGGTGGGCGAGGCAGCGAGCCCCCGGACGGATGCCCCCAATAATTGATTGATTGATAAGACATTCAGAAAAATTTACACAAGCAGAATTTAAGATATGATACATTTGAAACTGGTCTGATCTTGTCTGGTAAAGTAGATTTAATGGTATTCAATCTGATGAGCAAGTCCAGTACCAAAAATATAAAATCTTAATTCTATCAATAGCAATGAATTTGTACGAAGAGAAAGTGAATCATTCTATCATATCAAAATGGTTAAAAGCTCAAACACAATACAAATATCATTAAGTCAATGATTCTGAAAGGAGCAGTGATGCTTAGACCACCAATACTCACATATCGGATGTTCCTGGGCCAGTCATTATAGGGCCATGTTCACTGTAGCGGAATTTGTAGGTATAAGTTTCATATGCTTCTTGGTGATTCTCCTTGTTCAGTACGGCAAAGGTAAGCTGTCGGAGCTGGAAAATGGGATCAGTGCTTTACTACTATGGTTACATCTATTGGTTCACAGTTACTTCTATTGCTTGTCAAATAATCAAAATGACTAATAGTAGAAACTTTATGAAATTAGTATTATATGATTCTTACATATTTATTGTCAATAGCCTCAAAGCAGCCTCTCAGCCATGATACCATGTCGTTGGAAGCCTGACACTTGGAGTTATCTATGAGTAGCTTCAATTGCAACCCATCAAGCTGCTGATCATGGTAGGAACCCTGCAATGCATTCATCATGTGTTAATCCAACCATTAAACCTTTCAATTTATGCATACTAGAACTGTAAATTATTCAGATTTTCTAGACAAAAAACCCATAAAGAGAGACAAGCTTTGAAGAAATTATGCAACTACCATTTCAATTTTGAAACTTTTCTCTCATGTGATGATTTCACCATATCATATGTTATACCCCTGTATCTGGGTTTTATTTCTGTTTAAAAACTACTGATGAAATCTATATCAGTGGCAGTATTTCACTTATGTCTGTTCTGTTACAAAATTCTTCGGGCTCTTTTCAAATACATACTTTAGGTGTCTAAGTGGTATAATAAACAAAAAGCAGAAATACAGGGTGTAACACGAGTTTCTGCAAATATTGATACAGGTGAATAACATGTTCTTTCACCCGTATCAATATTTGCAGAAACTCGTGTTACACCCTGTATACATAGGAGCAAATACCATTCCCTCCATGGAATCAACTTGTGCATGTAATTTACTATCCAGTACTGCATCTCATTTAACTGGAATAACAGTATAACATGGTAAATATTCTGAAAAATACTTTCACGGACAAATATTACCATATTCTTAGGGCCTCCATAGCCATTATGAGTTGCCTTCAGTTTTCATTGAAATGCTTGCATGCAATAACTAGGACGGTTTAGTGTACACCATGGACATTATTGCATGCAAATGTTCAGATGAAAACTGATGGCAAATGTAATGTCTATGGGTTCCATTAAATGCTAACAATGATACTGATATCAATAAATGGAAGATAAGAATATAACTAAATAAAAAGCAGAGAGAGAGAGAGAGAGAGAAAGGGTGGGAGATTGTTTATGGGTGGCAATCTTTCCCATGTAGTCAGAAAGGCGGGAAAAGAGGTCAATATGTTGTTTATCGTCCTGCTAATCCCTTCGGTCACTCCCCCAGCCTGCAACGACTTCCTTACCCTAGTAATGGGGTGTTCTCATCCTTCAGCCAATCCCCACTATCCTATCTGGTGTGAATAGCGAAAAAAAAGTGGGAATGTGAATGATGCTTGAAGAAAACTTCTCCTTTTCATAGTAGTGAGCTAACTACATTGTCTGTTTTTAATAGGTGTGGTGTGGGAACTTTGTGATGGCACCTCATATTGGTCGCTAGAAGGTTCACGCCTGCAAAACATGTATCTGGACTGACACTCACAGGCTTCTACAGGGATGCTTGCACTCAGTGTATTGCTACATAACCAGGGGTTTTGTTCCCTTTATGTTTTGTCTTTGGCCAGTCCCTAATGATGTAAAAATAATAAATAAATAAAAATAGGAATAAAAAGATATGATTACACTACATAAAGCACTCTTGAGAACTTTCTATTAATTTTCCTGTTATCTGATGTGCTGAGGAATACCAGTTGATGTATTATTTTGACTGTATGCCTTCTATACATTTGTTTTTCCCAATCAAAAATTTATATTTATGCAACGGGCCATCTCGCAAACAAGTGGGGTGGTCACGTAACAAAATAGCAGATAGCTGAAAACATTCAAAACAATCTACATGTCTAATACACAACCTACAATTAATTATTGTGGCGCCCCCTGCTGTAGTGAGGTAAACGACACAACCTTTGAAATTGAGTTGGTGGTTGCTTCATATAGCTCAAGGTCTCTACATATCCGAGGTAAAGCCAGATTCCCTGAATTCTAAGGGAAATATCCATAAAGTAAAAATTCCCACACATAACTTTGAAATTTTCTGCGATTTTTCAAGCATCGGCAATTTCCGTGGTGAAGCGGTAGAAGCAACCGAGAGGTGCTGGGCCAATGAGCGCGAAGCATTTTTTCTACGTCAAAATCCTCTCATCCAATTTGGTTGGAGCACCGACCACCTTCCCGGCGTTCTGAAGTGAGGTAAGCACCGCGCCGTGCTCTTTGCACCGGTCCTTCCCTCTCAGAGTCATGAGTGAGGAACAGAATCAAAGTTTGCTCAGCGACTGCCAACTTCAAACACTGTTTTCTTGGTTTTATAAGTGTGGCACCTATCTCACTACAGCAGGGGCACCACAATTACCATGGCACATAAGATTAACTACTCAAATTGAAAAATTTACCCTCTAAAAATATTTTTACACACACATTCTTCTTTGAATCATGTTCATCTTCTTACTGCATTTTAGTACATCTATGTTTCTTACTTTTTCCACACTCAATAGCATTTTCATTTTATACTTATGTATCTTTATGACTTCACAGAGATAAACATCATACATAAAAAACAGGACTTTAAAAACTTTTTGGTGATTTGCTTCAAGGTTAATTCATACCTACCTAATTCATGAAAAAACTAAATTTCTTAAGGAGGTAAATAAACTATTCAAGAGCTGGGTACTGTATGCAAAATCTGCAACTTGTACAGCTTAATCTAAAAAAAAGATTGAAATTTTCAAATCAGAGGAAATATGAAGAGCAATAACCAGTGTTGAACAAACCTCAGGAAAAACTGTCCTCAAGTACGTGATGGTGGAAATCCCAACAGCCAGCAGCTTCTTCACTAACATCGCTGACTGCTGCACTGTCTTCTGCTCTGGTGGAAACACTAATGACCACTGAAAGAGTAACACAACATAGAGGTCATCTGTTGTATAACAAGTTCTCTTGAAAATATGGTAAAGTTTTTAGAGAAAAAATGTCACTCAAAAATAATTTTGCACTTTCTAATTAAATTCATGAAGATTGGACTATTTGAACAAGGTTCATTCCATGGAATTTCTTTTGCAGATATTCAAAGAAGCTACGAGCCTTATTGTATTGGATCATGAAACAGTTATACAGTCTAGGCCAAAATCTAAGACATCATATAGGACCAATGGCCGGACTACTGGCGCCTCTTGTATCATGTTAAGAGTCAAATGGTGATTTCAAACATTGTTTAGTGTCTGGAAACGAGTGGTGTTCGACTGTTCGTGATGCACACAAGGGACACAACTGAGAAGCAGGCTGCTGACAGGCATTCATACCATGGGGTTGTGTATTGCAGATGCTCCTCGCCATTACACAATTTTGCCTACTGGTTAGGGTGTCAATAAAAATCAAAAGTTTGAATTTTTCTTCCTACTTTTGTGTAATGGTGCATCTATGCAAGAAACCATCGTATGCAAAGTTTGACCTCAATCGGTTGATATTTAGGGGTGGCGGATTACAACTTTGTTATTTACCCTTATGCACTGGCCTATTAAGGAGGGGATGTCATCTCTTGAAAGCGGACAAGCCGGACATCCCTTCCCCAGCAGGGCTGCTGGTCCCCCTCTTGGTGAGTATTAGCCCCTCGGTGGGGGGGGTATCATGGGGAGCCACCCCACTCATTGTGGCCGGCTTGGCCGGGGAAAGGAAGCCTTCGAGGTCCCGGGCTGTTGATGGCGATGGGCCTCCACAACTTGGAGGAGGAACTGGCGCTGTTCCTCGTCTTTGGTCAGCCGGAGGTTGAAGGACTGGATGAGCGCCACTCCTCGCTCGGCTGTGTCGTTGACGACGCGAAGTCCCTCGATTCGGCGGCAGGCCTCGACATACGATTCCTCTTCCTGCCACTTCCGAGGGTTGGCGGACAGGAAGTCGGTCTTGATATCAAGAGCTTCAAAGAGGCGGAGGGAATTTTTCGTGGCGAAAGAGGGCAGTGTTGCCGCAGGAACTTGTAATGATGGGAGGTTTATTCGCTTGGCGGGTTCCTCGGCTCCTTCATCATAGAGAATGGCCTGTACAATTGCTTGTTTGTCGGAGACAGGGAGACGTGAGTCGAACAGTGACAGGCCAATGAGATCTTCGCTCAAGTACCAGAAATGGTGGCTCCGAGTGGTGAAGCAGACCTTCCGAATACTTTCGTCGTGGTACTGAAGGATGTCCTTAGCGAATCCAAGATCGTTGGCGGGAGCGTAGGATGGAACCGTCGATTCGAACCATCGCAGGACGTAGATCTCGGTTGCGAACGATGAGAACCGCTGGAGGGCTGACATTTCTCGAGGTGTGACGACTCCAGTCAGCTGCTCCCGAAACAAGACCATCTTCAGAGCGTAAATGATACGCGCCATCCAACGCGCTCGATGAAGCGCTCCGGGGCTACGGATCGAGGTTTTCGGAAGAGCGCCGCCGAGGAAAAGGATGCTCAGCTCAGCGAGTTCCTTATAGTCGTCACGGGGCTGCTTTGTCTGAAGCAGACGTTTCAAACCTTGAATGAGATCGTCCCTCTTGGAGACCAGTCTCCGGCAGATCCTCGTTGGTGGGAGGATTTATTGTCGACTGGTTGATGTAAGACCAGTAGTCCTTGAAGCGAGAGAAGATGGTGATCTCAGGACCAGAAGATGACCCCAAACACGTAGAAAAGGCCTTCTCAAGGACAAGTTCGTGGACGTGATGACGGCAAGCAAGTGAAACGAGGGGTCGGCCGATCTTCTGTTGCAAGATGGTGCATGCACCATTGATGGCTCCAGTGTTGGCACTGGTTGTGTCGAAGCACATCGCCACGACTCGTTCCTGGACCCCCCAGTCTTCTAGAGCCTCGAACACAGCTGTAGCGGAGGCATCACCAGTTCCGGAGTGCAGTTTCGGGACTCCTAGGAGCTTCTCCACTCCTTCTCCTGTGACTAGGATGGCGAGTCTTTCGGCGCGAGTGCCATCGTCCTGAGGAAGGATCTTCCCGTCCCAATGAACGGTAAGGGGGCATTCCAGGAGAGGTGGACCAGGGGTCAACACCACACCGTCTCGGATTTGCATGAAAATTGGCTCCCAAGGTGCTTTTGGCCAAAAAAACCGATTCTGCAAATTTCAGCTCTCTATCTCTTACAGTTCAAAAGTTATGGCCTCGTGAAATTTCGAAAAAATGTCAAAATGTCCTTGACCTTAACATTTTTGAAAGGTCATAGCTTCCTTATTATAAGACCTAGAACAAAATGTTTCACATGTTTTTTGCTCAGAATAAGCCAGGGAACCTTCCTAGACTTACAGAATTTTAGTAATTCAATTTGGAAAGGAAATATAAGAGTTGACCTCCTTGACCTTGACCTTTGACCTTTAAGCCCCCCACCTGACAAAAACAATTATTCAAGCAAAAAATGAAGATTGACCACTTGACTATGGGTTGCAACAATAAAATTTACTAATATTAATTGGGATAAGGGGTATATTTGAAGTCAAACAGGTGTATTCAACAAATAAATGCAAAAAATGTCAACAGTTTGGAAGATTTTCACAAGTTCAATTGTGTTATTAGCACGCTGACAGGCAGCGATGCTCAGCAGTAGTCATTTCGTCTTCTCTGAAACAATATCTAATTCTCCTCCCCGCTTGCAGCTTTGGATTAGACATAACTAGAAGAATGTCACCCCCAGGCAGCCACAATCTGTCCACTTTTGATGGAAAAGCATGGGATCCAGACTTTCCTTGGGGCCCGAGAAATGAGACAAGCAAATCTCCAAATTCATCAGGCAACTCCTCTATCATTGCAAACCAAAGCTGTTTCTCATAAACGCATCCCACATATGCACCCACAAGTTCTCCCTCCTCCACCACAAAGTCATCTTCCAACTTGTCCAACAATTCCATTGGGAAAATTCTCAAGCGACAGTCCATCCCTTCGTCTTGTACTACAAGCAGAATGATGTCACAGAGCACAGGAGTTTTTGCTTCATTTCTGACGAACTTCACCACAAAACAGAGACTGTACATTCTTTTCTGGAAGTACTTCTTGGACATCTGAAGGACAACTATCCTGCTCTAAGGAAAATCCACTACTTTTCTGATGGATGCGCTGGAAAATATAAAAACAAATACAACTTTTTGAACTTGTGCTATCACAAAACTGACTACTCTTTTGACTGAATGGAATTTCTTCGCTACATCACATGGCAAAAATGCCTGTGACGGAATTGGTGGGACGGTCAAGAGAGCAGTGGCCCAGGCAAGCATGCAACAACTACATGCAAATCAAATCCTAACTCCCTTGGCTATGTTTGATTTCGTAACAAAAAATTTTGAATCAAAAATTAAATTCTTTTATGTTTCTTCAGAAATGGTTGCACTGAAAAAAGAATCCCTTGCGGAGCTTTTCATGAAAGCTGTGCCTGTCAAAGGTACTCAGCAGTACCACAGATTTGTGCCTGTGGAGCCATTTGGGACACTCCAGGTGTTCAAGGTGTCAACTGAGCAAATGGGACGTTCGGTATCTTCTGAATCTGAGACAATTTGAATACTTTGTGGTGGAGGGAGAACTTGTTGTGGGTGCATATGTGGTGCTTATGAGAAACAGCTTTGGTTTGCAATGATGAGAGTTGTCTGATAATTTGGAGATTTGCTTGTCTCATTTCTCGGCCCCAGAAAGTCTGGATCCTGCTTTTCATAAGTGGACAATTTGGCTGCCTGGGGTGACATCTTCTGTTATGTCTATCCAAAGCTCAAGCGGAGGGAATTGATTTGTTTCAGAGAAGACAAATGACTACTGCTGACATCGCTGCCTTCAGCGTGCTAACACAATTGAACTTGTGACACATTTTTTTTTTCACTGTTGACATTTTCTTCATTGTAATTTGTTGAATACACCTTTTTTTTTTTTTTTTTTTTTTTTTTTTTTTTTTTTTTTTTTTTTTTTTTTTTTTTTTTTACTGTCCAAATATACCCCTTATTTCCATTAATATTAGTAAATTATTGTTTCCCCCACCCAGTCAAGTGGTCAATCTTCATTTTTGCCCCCTGAATAATTGTTTTTGTCAGGTGGGGGCTTAAAGTAGTCGTCCAGACCCATTTTTTTTTTGCCTAATTATGTTGAATGTACATTCAAAACACCTAATCCACCAAAAATAATTGATTTCCAGGCCTTATTTCCGTAAAAACACGACTTTTGTAAAAAGCGCGCGAAAAAAAAAATCTTCCCTCCAACAGGGCTACGACTGTTATTGATGACGTCAGAACAGGGACGCCCGCAGACACTCTGTCTGACACCTGTCGGCAAATGTTATGATGAGCGTTTGTACTTCGGTGTCAGACAGTGAATCTGTCGCTGTGACAGATTTAGAGTACGATGCTCAATCTGACACCGAAAGAAATGACGCTGGTCGCGTATACTATGAGGAAAACGAACCTCAGATTGTCATGGGATCCTATATGTTTGAGCCCGAGTACGAGGTGAATTAACAGGTGTTAGCAGAGCCTGAGGTTCAGCAGGAGGACCTGGCCACTTCTCCAAAACATGGATTGGTAAATAAGGTTAAACCATGTGTGTGTGGGAATCACAATAAAGGTACTTTCGAGAAAATCCTATGGTTAGTTTGGAGCTACAGTCAAACGTCATTACTCGGAAACCACATACTAGCATTAACTACAGCATAGTTGGAAAATATGCGGGCGGGAAGGCAAAAAGTGTGACAGCCACACCACTACAGGGTCTCTCCCCACAGGGCATGCCCACGCCCACTCCACACCTGGTTTACTTGGTTTACTTGGTCTTGTTAAGAGGCAAAGCCTCACAGTCGTGGTGGTCCATCGCTACCCTCACTACACACCGTTTCTCAACACAACTGTTCGCCCCAACACACTATAGGCGTGAATCACCACACGCCACTCCGCCACTCCCCTCCTACACACGCCACTCCTTTCCGTGTGCAAACTTTTCTCGAAAGGCACAGTGTCTTGCTGCACCCATAAAGGATGCATGCATGTGGCATATAGCAAAACAAATCTATCAGAAACACCCAAATATCTTCAAGTACTATTATATTTATCTCTGTGTTTACGTGCCTCTGATCCGCGCGCGGGAAGAGGATCCTCCCTGATGGTACGTCACGGAGCCTGAGCCTGAGCGTCTGCAAATCTTGAGTGCGTTTTGAGAACTCGGGGAATTTGCAGATTTTGATTGCGGATTATTTAAAAACGGCTGACTGGATACAAAAAGTGACGACGTATTGTTGATATACTCGTCAATGGCTATGATTTGATTGCATTAAATCAGGAATGATGAAATGGTCTGGACGACTACTTTAAAGGTCAAGGTCAAGGAGGTCAACTCTTATATTTCCTTTCCAAATTGAATTACTAAAATTCTGTAAGTCTAGGAAGGTTCCCTGGCTTATTCTGAGCAAAAAACATGTAAAACATTTTGTTCTAGGTCTTATAATAAGGAAGCTATGACCTTTCAAAAATGTTAAGGTCAAGGACATTTTGACATTTTTTCGAAATTTCACGAGGCCATAACTTTTGAACTATAAGAGATAGAGCTGAAATTTGCAGAATCGGTTTTTTTTTGGCCAAAAGCACCCTGGGAGCCAATTTTCATGCAAATCCGAGACGGTGTGGTATTAAATCTCATTTTTCTTGGACCACTTGTCCTGGAATGCCCCTAAGAGGGGTAAGAGGACTGAAGTCTCTTTGATGTCCTTCGCCAAAGTGGACCTGTACTTCGCTCTTGCCTGTCGAATGGACTCGGGATTCAGCACAAGCTCTTGTGGATCGTGGCCCAAGCTACTTGCCGTAGCCGCCACAATTCGAAGGGCTTGGCGGCTACTGACCCCAGTTCTGTCAAGGGCTCCGACGAGATCAGGGGATAGGACGGACTTCGTGCCCCGTGTCCTCAATCGCTTTGGTGGAGAAGCGACCCCGGCGTCGGAAGAAGTCGATGTGTTGGCAGCGTTGGCTGGACTTGATGACTCAGACGATGACGACTCCAGCTCCACCATCTCTTCTCCTTTTGGCGTCTGTTGACGGCTACGTGAGAGAGCTTTCACGTCGGCAAACCGATTCTTTCAGCTTCTTGTCCAGACCAGCCATCGAACCCCGCCTCCCCTTCTCCCGCTGGGCAAGAAGGAATTCCTTGTCTTCAGGAATGGTCATCAGAGTGAGGGCGTCGGAGTGGGCGATGTCCAAAAGGTCTGGGAGACTTTCTTGGAAAGTCTTCTGTTTTTCGGCAGGCGTGACTCCAGAGTTATTCTTGCTTTTGCTCAGGATCTTCCACTCATCGAAAAGTCCAGTAATCTTCCTCCTCACGCTAGTTTCTGCGATGGTGGGGATCCTAGCTCGTGTCCAGAAGTCGAGGACCTCCTTTGCAGCCTCAGCTGCACTCTGCTGCACCGTCTTCTTCTCTTCCTTGTGTGCGTAGAAAAATCGTCGTAAAACGTCTCCACGGCTGGGAAGTTTTGCTCCTGTGATAGTAGGAACACTATGGCCAAGAAGCCAAACTTCAGTTTGCTTTCTCGTAGTCATGACCTGAGGGCGAAAAGAGGAAATGTTCAAGATCGATCCGCCACCTCTAAATATCAACCGATTAGCCTGAAACTTTGCACACGACAGTTTCTAAGTACAAGGCAGAATACCACAAAAGTACGTGAAAAAATATTGACTTTGAAAAATTACCCCTATGCGCTATTGGCACCCTACTACTGGTGTTAGCGCATTATCATCCTAATAACTCATCAGCATGTCCCAACAACAGACAATAACAGTTGACAAAATAAATACAGTAAACTCTCACTTTTACGGACCTCTATACGTAAATTGGAAACTCCCTATACCGGAATGATCTATAGCAGAAAAATTCCATTCCGTTATGAAATTTCCCATTTGTAGAAAAAATAAAGTCCCTCCGTGGACTACAATAAGGGAACCACGTTAAAGTGTATCGGGGGGGGGGGGTCAGAAAAAAAGCTATTTAATTTATTTTTGCAAATTTTGTTCTAAAATTTCTTCAATCACAAGAGAAAAGGTGCTAGAGCAGTATTTCCCAACCTGGGGGAAATTTCAGGATTCTAAGGGGGAAATTTATCCTGACGGACATCTAAATTACTAGCATTTAGTCGACAGAAAAGTCTTAGAATACGGTTATTGACTTTTCTTCAAGTATATATAGATATACTGTAGAAGATAGTGTCTATATACTTGTGTTATTAAGCAAGTACATTGTGTTTTGGCTACTTTTTTTCACACAAAGGGGGAAATCCGGATGGTTGAACTGGTTGAAGGGGGAAACGACAGAAAAAAGGTTGGGAACCACTGTGCTAGAGCCTGGGATTTTTTTCTTCTGAATATTTCAATATTTTTCAAAATTTGAGGCGGACGATCCCCTTGACTGTTGGGTTTTGTTAGGTTATTTATGTTCGGTTAGCGATTCGGTAAAACGGCACAACAACTCCGGGTACTCCGTAGTGTAGGGGAAGCACGTTCGGTTCACAACCAAGAAGTCCCGGGTTCGATCCCCGGGCGGAGCGGAAACAGTTGGGCTGTTTCTTTAAAACCCGACCCCCTGTCCACTCAGCAGTGAATGGGTACCGGGTGTTAGCCGGGGGTTTGTAACCCGCCTCCCGGGGTGCTGGCTTCGGCCAACACTATAAGCAATAGCAGACAGCTCTCTAGGGGTAGTCTGAGAGAGAGCTGTCTGGTTACAGTGGAGATCCATCTCAGCTGCGTTGATAACTGACGAAATTCTTCAAACATCAACATCAAACATCAACTCCACCTTTTTACTTAAAATCTTCCCCTCTACCCAACAAACTTGGGGACCTGGTCGGGAATCGGGATTTTGGGTGGGGGAGACAAACCCAACCTAACCAACCTAACCTGACATGGTGCTTGGACCCCCCCCCCCACCATTATCCCCTATATAACGTATGTCAAGGATATTTCTAAACTTACCGATTCTACACTGATTCTAATATTACCAGAAAGATGAATGATTTAGAAAATCAGGTCGCTGAAATTTGGACAAATATGGTCAGGATGATAAAAGATGAGGTTGGAAAGGCTGTGAAGAAACAGGTTGCAGAAGAATTTGAAATAGAAAAAAGGAAAAAGTACGTCATAGTGCATAACCTACCATAGCCAGCTGCAGCTCTGACCAGCACTCAGAAAGAGGAAACTGATATAAGATCTGTACTGCAGATTGCCTCAGATATTCTAGGTATAGAAGAGGTCAGTATTACCCAAGCCATTAGACTAGGTAGGAGACCTGTTAATGGAAAATAAACCTAGGCTCCTAGAAGTAAAATTGTGAGATGAGGGATGCAGAGACCAGTTACTGAAAGGCTCAACAAAGTTTAGGACACTGCAGTGAGCAGAATACCCTGTAGAAAGTTACTTATACATAACACCAGACCTAACCATGCAACAGAGGGAAGAAAACAGGAAACTACGACAGGAACTAAATCAGGAAAGGACTGAATCTTGTAATAGAGATTGGGTGATAAAAAACGGGAGAATTGTCCAGAGGATGCCTTCAATAGTCCACCAAGAAGGCGAGGCTTAACTAACTCTGCCTCAAATGCAATCAGTGTACATACAGATACAGAATAGACCTAGAATTAGTTAACAAGGATCTCAGTAGTATAAGATATGGAAATGATATGGAAATTCTACCAAAGGAAGCAAGTACAATTTTTCTAAAGATAAGCGTAACCATACCTTTAAGCAAAATAGAAAAGACAAGAGACACTTAGAAAACACTACTCATATCTGGTAACAAACTATGAGTGTAAGGAACAAGATGTCTGAATTCAAACATTTGGTGGGAACAAATAATCCCATCATCTACCTAGTAGAAACTTGGTGTCAGCCAGAAAACATACAAAACAGTGAACTTTGTAGTGGAATCCTGCAACATTACCGCCTAGAAGGGAAAGACAATACAGAAGAAATACGAGGAGGAACAATGATGTATTTTCACAAAACCTTGGAAGTATTAGACTGTGATGACCTGGATCAGTATGCGAGTAATTTATCAGAATGTCAATTCAAATGGGTCAGGAAGGGAAAAGGTCCGAAAATCCTCACTGGTTGTGTATACAGAAAGGGTAATTCTCCTGAAGAAAACGACAGGAACATGTTACAGATTTTCTAAAAGATCGGAGACCTGCAAAATGGTGTATTAATAACAGGAGATTTCAACTTTCCAAACAGGCTGAGAGTCACACAGCACAAGCGCACCAGAGGGATCTTTCAAACATATGTTTTTAGACAGTTTAAGAGATAATTTCTCGACTCAACATGTCACCAAAATAACCCGTGCTAGAGGAGACCACAGGAGACTACAGGCCCAGCACCCTAGACCTTGTCATCACCTGATGACAATGATATTGAACAATTGGAAGTTCTGCAACCTTTGGGGAAAAGTTATCATGGTGTCATCAAATTTAACTATATCTACCAAACAGTCCAAACTCCACCACATCACAAAGTGATGAAGAAAAACTTAACTACTTCAAGGGAGATTATGAAAAATTTAAAGAATCATTCAGAAAAATTAATTGGAGAGTAGTATTACAAGGAAAAACCACTCAAGAAATTAGCAGTTTCATCAGGAAAGCAATAACTGATGGGATAAAAGCGTTTGTTCCAAAGAATAGAACTCACCAGACCAAGGGAGATAAACTGCCATGGTTCAACGCTGACTCAAAAAGAGCAGTCCAAAACAAACACTTTGCTTGGAAAGCTCGCTACATAGAAGACACAAGCATGATAAGATACAGGGAGTACATTAAGGAAAGAAACAAATGGACAAAAGTATTGCGAAGAGTTAGAAGGGACTGAATTTAAATTGTTTGCAGAGGTGAAGACCAATCCGAAAGCATTGTATAAGTATGTCAATAGCAACCGAAGAATAAAGGAACATGTATGCAGGCTGAGGACACAAGATGATACACTCACAGGAAATGCAAGAGAAACTGCCAATGAATTGAATAGGTTTTTCAAATCAGTATTTACAGAGGAGGATGACAGGATGGAAATTTTAGCAAATGACTTTCACCAACAGACTTACGAGGGCCAAATTTAAGAACCATTTACCTACCTCTCTGAAAATCACGAGGAACATTTGACGTCAATCCAAATTGAACCAAGTGTCGTTAAGACTAAGTTGGCAGCACTAAATGAGTTCAAGGCACCAGGTCCTGACAACATCCACCCAAAGGTGCTAAAAGAATTGGCAGAGGAGCTGTGTGAACCACTGGCCACACTACTATACAACCAATCCCTGAACACCTCGGAAGTACCCCACAGCTGGAAAGAAGCCACCGTATCACCAATATTTAAAAGTGGGAGTCGAACCCAGCCAAAAAACTACCGACCAATAAGCCTAACCAGCATTATTGGGACAGTAATGGAGGAGATACTAAGAGACGTCTTAGTCAAAGATTTGGAGGACAGAAAAGTGTTCTGTAAAAACCAACATGGCTTCAGACAGGGACGATCATGTCTCACAAACCTACTTCAGTCACTAAAGGACTGGATGGACGTGCATGACATAACCCACCCCTTTGTCATAGTGTACTTCTAGTGTATTTTGCAAAAGTTTTTGAAGTTTTGACACGGTGCCACACGGAAGATAAATATGGAAGCTCCGTAGAACTGGAATTGGAGGTAAAATCTTGAGATGGACTGAAGACTTTTTATCAAACCGTCATCAGAAAGTAAAAGTGGAGTAGAGTCTGACCCAGTGGATGTACAAAGTGGTGTACCCCAGGGCTCTGTACTAGGACCTCTCCTATTCCTAGTATATATAAATGACCTTCCATACAGCCTTAAATCATATTGCCAATTTTTTGCTGATGACACTAAAATCTATAGCCCAGTATCCACCATAAAGCATGCAAAACAAATACAAAACGACATTGATAAGATGGTGCACTGGTCTGAAACCTGGCTGCTACATTTCAATGAAAATAAGTGCAGTTATGCATGTTGGCACCAACAACCAGTGCCACCAATACCATATTGCAGGAAACAACATAGCAGAAGTTCCGAAGGAAAAGGACCTAGGTGTGCTTTGTACCAGACTTGAAATTCAGAGACCACATAGACAAAATAGTTTTAAGGCAAACAGCATCCTTGGCCTCATAAAGAGAACTTTCAAAAACTGGACAGAGGGAGGTTTTGCCACTGTATACAGAACTTTTGTGTGCCCTCATCTGGAGTATGCAGTGCAAGTATGGTCCCCCCAACTGAGGAGAAACATAGACAAAATTGAAAAATTACAAAGGATAGCAACAAAACTTGTCCCAACCATAGAACACCTTAGTTATGAAGAAAGACTGAAAAAACTGGACTTACCCAAATTGGAGCATAGAAGAAAAAGAGGGGACAAGGTCTACAACATTTTGAATAGCATGGAAAACTTGGATACACAAGACTTTTTCAAGTTATCCACCACTAATCTAAGAGGACACTCCAGTCACTTGTTTAAGGAAAGGTGCAACAAAACGCAAACAAAGAACACTTCCGCACACCGGGTAATCAACCCTTGGAACAACCTTCCTGAACACCTTGTGAGTGCTTCCCCTTTAAACACATTAAAAAATAGAAATGACCAATTGACCACCACATACAATGGATAGAAATGGAGGCGGGCAATAGGATCTGGGTAGATCAGTAGTGAACCCGTAAAATTTATTGGCAAGTCTTATTGGTAAGTCTAACCTAACCTGGCGTATTAACCTCCTAGCCTTTGCCTTTGGCTTTAGCATTTTTCAGGCACCTCAGACTTTGTAGAGGCAGTGTGGTTTAAACAGGCCTGACTGCACACTGGAACCTATGAAGATATTATGAAGTACAGTAAGTGTACTATATGCTGCTGTAATGTCATTCAAATAAGCTTGGAGCAGTGCTTATGCAGTTATACCATTTATACCTAACCTGGTGGGTAAGGTTAGGTTTTGTTAGATTAGCTAGATTCTTTACGACCAGTGTCCCCGTGCGCCTCCGTGGCGTAATGGTTAGCAAGACTAGCTACGAATCCACGAGCTTGGGTTCGAATCCCGGCCAGGACAGTCGGCGTGCAGCCCCCCAGTGACCCAGCTGTTCATCCTTCCTTTTGGGTTTATTCGACAAATTGGTACCTGGGGAAACCTGGTCAAGATAACTGTGGTAACCCGGATGTCACACTAGCCCTGTGTCCCGGGGTAATGGGTTGTCACCCACCACAAGCTCAAGGGCTTATGTGACGGAGATGAGCAATTAGGCCACACGCAACTTAGCGTATGCGGTAAATATTCTGCAGGAGTGGCGGGCTCCACAGGCCTTACAGCTTACTTTTCTCTGTAATTTTCGGCTCAGTATAATGTGCAGTAGTTATTCACTTCCAGAAACCAAAAATATAGCACTTATTTTCATATATAACAATAGCTAGGCTAGGTTACGTTTAAGTTTGGTTAGGAGAATCAGTCGTCAGGTGGGTAGTGCGGAGTCAATAGTTTTAAAAGGAGGCTAGACAGCTTTATGGATGGGGATGAAAGGTGGATGTAGGTAGTGTTAAGAAACAGGAACTAACACGTGTGGGTCTCACGGCCTCTTGTAGCTTCCTTATTTTCTTATGTTAGATTTAGGTTATGTTAAGGTTTGGTTTTGGTTAGGTTTTATAGTTACTTATGCTAAATAAGCGAATCTGATGGTCCGCGATTGCTCGGCTGTTGCGGCTGGTTGGCGCCGCCAACTCCTGCGGAATATTTACCGTGTATGCCCCCATCTTTACTATATTTAATTGAATAATAATGGCGTTACATGTACTACCGAACATCGGTAAATCTACCGTTATTTCAGCCATAAACGGTTCAGTTAGGTTAGCCTACATCAGATCAGGTTAGGTTAAGTACCCGATGATAACAAGAACAAAAGAAAATTGGTAATTTACGGTGTAGGTCATCCCACGATTTCGAAGCTGAAACTTAGTTTTCCTGAATATCTGATTTTGATGTGTTTTAAAAGAATCTGGAATTCGTTTTTGCCGGTCAATTTTTTTGGTATTATTCTAGTGTTTGCCCATACTCCCTCTCTCCCACAAAACAAGCTTGGAGACCTGGGGGAATGCGGGATATTTGGCTGGGGTACAAAATATGCGTCGCAACCACATCGTTTTTGAGAGACAGATGGTCCGAGTCAGGCAGCAAAGTGTGCCAGATGTGTGACATGGGTGAGGATGAAACAGTGGAACATGTGATACTAGAATGTGAGAAGTATAGCGGGGAGAGAATGGAAATGATGCGTGTGGTTTTGACTGAAATGGGAGGTGACATGAACGAGGTGGTTGAAAGGACAGGAAGAGAATGGATGTTATTACTGCTGGGACTGTGTGGTGAGACAAGTGGACGGATGATTGAGACAGTGAAAGAGTTTTTGGAAAGAATGTGGTATATGAGAAATAGACAATAGACTCTACAGCCCTAAAACAAGAACAAGAACAAGACTACAGGAGCAGCCGGTTTAAAGGCCTGGCCTATGAAGAAAAGGCCACCTGTAACATCAAGATCAAGATCAAGATCGAGTTATGGGTGTTACGTGTGGGAGAACGCCGGACCAAAGGCTTCACTGACAGCATCCGCTGGGTGACTCCCAAATCAAGATCAAGATCAAGATCTGTTGAAAAAATTCCCTAGATCTAGGGAAAACTCATTGGATTTCTAATAAGTCCTGAGACGTGTGAACCTGACAATCCTCACAGAATGATGACCAAAGTGTCGAGAACCCCCCCAACCCCCCACTAGGAGGTTAGGTTAGATTTGGTTAGGTTAGGATAGGTTAGATTTGGTTAGGCTAGCTTTGGGTAGGTTAGCTTAGGTTAGATTTGGTTAGGTTAGCTTAGGTTAGATTTGGTTAGGTTAGGTTAGCTTAGGTTAGATTTGGTTAGGTTAGGTTATCGGTGGGTCAAGCCCCCCGCTAGGTTAGGTTAATTTTGGTTATGCAAATTTCTCTTGATATAAGGAAATTACCCTAGATCTAGAGAATTTTAGCTCCCCTACACAACTCTTAAATTAAGTGTTTCCGACGCATAATTTGTTCCCCACCCGAAAACCCCGCATTGCCACAGGTCCTCAAACTTGTTTGGGGGAAGTGGGAGAGTATGGGCAAACACTAGCAATTTACCATTTTTTTTATAGGTGTGGGGAGTGCCCGCCCCGCCCCTCCCGACCAGCCCCGCAAATCTTGTTCCGCTTTGCACTGCCATAGTTTTGAACTTTTTTTTTTTTTTATATCCTGTTACTAAACCAAACCCCACCTCTAACCTAACCTAACATAAATCAGATTTAACCTAACTTAGCAGTTTCTGGCTGAAACAACTAGATTTTCGGAAGTACATGTAACGCCTGTACTATTTATTTGCGCCATGGGAAATGGGGTTCAAAAGACTCAGAATAAGGAGATCTACACGATGAGACACTGAGACAGGTTAGATTTGGCAGGCTTGAGGATGACCAAAATCATAAAAATACCATAAAATGAGCAATACTATCTATCAGTGGCGGCTCGTGATGAAATAGAATGGAGGGACTGCAAGCTTTACACAACAGTAGCATACACAAATTTTACCTATCTCAGGTATGAGTTTTAGTTGATATTCACGGATTTCAGGGCATGGTAGATAGTGGTGGTGGTAGAAGGGATGGTGGGGGTGGTAGTGATGGTAGTAGAGGGGATGGCTGAGGTGGTGATGGTAGAATTACAGTATTACTTGAAAATAAAGTCGGTACCGCTTGATTTCAGTCTTTTCATTTAATGTCAGCTGGGATAAATTAATGTTTTGCAAATACTTCACTGGATTTTCCATCGTCATAGGGTAATTAAAGAAAGCACGATTTAACCACACCGTCTACACGCACTGTAAACACGAGAGGGCCGAGACTTAGCTGCCTCGACTGCAGCTCATTGCGTTCACAAGTGGCGCAGCGGTGGCGCAGACATGAATTGTACAGCAATTATGAAAGTAACTTACATTTTGGTCTGGTTTTAATGAAAATTCACTTACTAACGTATTACAAATAATTAAATAACATATAATGACTTTTTATTATGATATATTTGTTAGTAATGTATCAATTCTGCTGTATCTCTAAAGGCATCATACACCTGGCAGCGAGTGTCTGGGGGTGCTGCAGCTCCTCAGCCCTATGCCACGAGCCGCCACTACTATCTATGACAGTGCGAAGTGGAGCAAGGTTTGTGGAGGAGCAGGGTGCGGCACCCCCCACACCTGTAATCAATATTGATTTCCGACAAAAACGAGTGCCAAATTAATTAAAAACACATAAAAACTATTCAGGAAAACTAAGTTTCGGCCTCGAAATCGGTGGTTACCCGATAAAAAAAATTTACCAAGTACGTAATAAAACTGTGATCAGTACGGGCAAGACTAGAGCAGCACACAGAAAAGAAATTATAACAATAAATCCCACATTGCTTCCCTTCCCCTGCCAAGCCCTGCCATCCCCATCACCTTACCGTTGAGGTGGCCTGTTTCTCCTGGTTAACCTGCTGCATGGTGGCCGGGTTAACCTGCTGCATGGTGGCCATGTTGTCCCTCGTGCTGTCTCTATGGAAGTCGAACCTGTGACGGAAGAAAGCTGTGGTGAGGCACTTTGGAGGATTGGTCATCTAAAGGGCGTCAACACCTGCGTCACATACTTCACCTCACGCTTGTGTATAACAATCAGTATTACAACACATCTCATGGGGCACAGAGCAGTTATAAAACATCAAAAAGCACATCTGAGGATATCCATTTACTCTAGTGGCCACAAATAGGTAACAAGCCTCTTATTTCACCTAGTTTCAGACTCCAATTTAATGTTCTTGATACCGTTACGGAAGTTTCTAGCTGAATCACAAAGCTCTAAGCTACTTAGTGGCTGTGGAAAGTTATACAAAGCGAAATATTGAGATGCTTACCGTAACTTTGGCGCCACAACTCCCCGAGATGACGCCGCCGCAGTGCTACCAGATGATGAGCAGGAAATTTCAGAAAATCCTGACTATAAATTCGAAAGATTCTTATTTCACAAGATTTCTTATATTACTTTTCGTACTTAGAATATTAGTGGATCAATAATTAAAGAGAAAATGATAAATTGAAGGATATGTTTTATATAGAATATTTTTTAGTTTGACCACACCCATCCCTGAACCACAGATTTCAAGGCTTATAAATTATTTATTTACTGTATTTGTGCCTATGTTTTACCTTCTTTCTTGAACCACCACTGGAGCCACACTTGACTGTGACCCTTCTTCATCGGATTCCTTATCAAAGTAAATCCCCAGTGTTGCCACCTTAATTTCCACCACTTCCCACATTCGAGTGAGATTTTTTCATACGTTCTCACAAAAAATCTTAAAATACGCCATATCCATTACTTATATTTTACTTTGATTACCTTAATTTATCCCCAATACCATTATAACTATATTATATTTCTGCTCTCCTCCCTACAGGGAAGCGAATAACACCTACCGGTAGCTCCCTCATTACAAAGGGGGGAGACAAAACTACCATTATACGTACAGTGGCGGTTCTATGGGGGGGCCAGGGGGGGCCATGGCCCCCCCAGATTTTAGGCTTGCCCCCTGCTTGGCCCCCCCACTTTCAAGCCGCGATCGTGGCCCCGTGGCAAGCTGCCAGCTGATCGCAGCGGCCGCCGCCGAGCACAACTCACTACCGCTACCGCGATAACAGAAATTGGTACTATTAGTTAGGCGGATATGTGGCCAAATATAGGAGGATTGTGGCTTTGGTGGTAAAAGCACGAAAATTGGCACATTTGAAGGTTAGTATTTATTTATTTATTTTATTTATTTATTTTTTATTTTATTTTATTTTTATATACATCACAAGGAACTGGCCAAGGGCACAACAAAAATGGGTAACACAAAGCCCGCTTAGTTGCCAGTCCCTATAAAGAAGACAGTAAGAGAATAAAATAAAAACAGAGGGGTAGGCCAATTTAGTTCGGGAGGTGTCTTGTTACTCTTCTTTTGAAAAGATTTAAGTCATAGTAAAGTGGAAAAATAGAAACAGGAAGAGAGTCCCAGGACCGGTATTGCCAAAGAGAGTATAGTTAAGAACGTTTATCATAGCTGGACAAAATGGCCCATTTTAGTCACAACTAGAGGCCTCTTACATTTGTGACATTTCAAGAACCAGTTCACGGAACCCAAGAGTTCAGGCGTTCCATTTGCGCAGGAAAACCTGGGTCCGAGGCAAAGCGCGTAGTGATTCAGCAAAACCCGTGAACTTTCTCTACTCACATTGAGAGGTGGGTAGCTTAAGGGTAGAGTTTTCAGTTCATAACAAACAATGGTCGCCTTGGGCCCTATTTCTCTTATCGTGAAGGGTTTTCCGCATGCACGAGTCGGAGAGGATGTCAGACGGCATAAAAGAGGCATACATGGCTGGTGGAAGCCATGCTTTCCCGCGATCTTAAACTTGATATGATCCCTTCACATAGCAGCTAGCTGAGTTATATCTCTCGTTATCTCTCTCGTTATCTCTCTCTCGTTATCTCTCTCGTTATCTCTCTCTCGTTATCTCGTTCTCTCTCTCTCTCTCTCTCTCTCTCTCTCTCTCTCTCTCTCTCTCTCTCTCTCTCTCTCTCTCTCTCTCTCTCTCTCTCTCTCTCTCTCTCTCTCTCTCTTGTTATCTCTCTCTTGTTATCTCTCTCTCGCTATCTCTCTCTCTGTTATCTCTCTCTCTCGTTATCTCTCTCTTTCGTTATCTCTCTCTCTCGTTATCTCTCTTGTTATCTCTCTCTCGTTATCTCTCGTTATCTCTCTCGTTATCTCTCGTTATCTCTCTCTCTCTCGTTATCTCTCTCTCTCTCTCGTTATCTCTCTCTCTCTCTCTCTCTCTCTCTCTCTCTCCTCTCTCTCCCTCTCTCTCTCTCTCTCTCTCTCTCTCTCTCTCTCTCTCTCGTTATCTCTCTCTCTCGTTATCGCTCTCTCGTTACTCCTCTCTCTCTCTCTCTCTCTCTTCTCCTCTCTCTCTCTTCTCTCTCTACGTCTCTCTCTCTTCCTCTCTTCTCTCTCTCTCATCTCCTCCTCTCTCTCTCTGAATCTCTCTCCACTCTGCTTCTCTCTCTGCTCTCTCGTTCTCTTCGTCCTCTCTCCTCCCTGCCCTCTCTTCCGCCTCTCTCTCTCTACTCTCCTCTCTAAATTGCCTCGCCAGCTGAGTATGTTGTAAACAAAAAACGGGGTTTTTTGCGTTCCATTTGTGACACGCGAACCCAACCCTAACCTAGAACCCAACCTGAACTGAAAGAACTGGTTCATGCAGCTTGGGCACAAAGGGGAAGAGGCCTTAGGGTATCCTAAAAAGAGGGTAACGCCATTCATGGGCCCTATGTAAACGCTACGGGGCGCCATCTTGGTGCCAAGCCCTCTTCGTTCCCCAAACCCGGGGAAGTTCCAAGGCAGACCCCCGCAGAATCATTTTCATGTAAAAAGGATAGACTGTTATTTTCGGAAATGCTTGTTCTAAAAAGATTTCACATAAAACCAGTAAAAACCATTAAAAAAAAGGTAATTCTGAGACTCAGAAAAATGATGAATTTTAACTTCACTTAAAACTCGCGTCTGTAAAACTTTGTGGGACAGCTTAAAAGATGGCAGATATCAATAGAGCAAAATTTAAATTTACTTTCCCTTTATAGATTTCGTTTCTGTACATACGAGAACCATGCAAAGTAACGTTAACTCATAATTACCGTGGCGGCCTCCTCTCTCTCTCTCTCTCATCTCTCGCCTCTTCCCCTTCTCTCTCTCTCCCCTTCTCTCCTCTCCTTCTCTCTCTCTCTTTTTCTCTTCTCTCCTTTCCCCCCGGAAAGAGAGAGAGGGAGAGAGAGAGAGAGAGAGAGAAGGAGAGAGAGAGAGAGAGAGGAGAGAGAGATGAGTGAAAGAGAGATATGGTGAGAGATATGAGAGAGATGAGAAAGGGGAGAGGAGAAAAAGAGAGAGAGAAGAAGAGAGAGAGAGAGGGAGGGTGAGAGAGAAGAGAGGAGAAAAGGGGAGAACCAAAAACTTTTCTATTTAATTATAATATAATATAATTATATAAAATATATATTTATTTATTTAATATATATATATTTTATATATAATATATTTTATTTAAAATTTTATTTTTATATATATAATATATATATATATATATATATATATATATATTGACGCGAGCTTCGCTCGCTTTCGCTTCCCTAAACCCCTGAAACCCAAATTTCCGCCAAAAAGTGATACTATCCTAAATATTTCGGGTTGAGCTGAATTTGATATGTAAGTAGTGCTGTCAAAAATCAATGGGGTCGTCGGAAGAATTATTTTGCGAAAACAATCCCCTTAATGAGTAATTAGCGTAAAATACTCCTAATTATTGCGGATTTAGCGAAATTCAACATCCAAGTAGTGCTGTCAAAATCAATGGGGGTCTTTTTAAACAAACTTTTTACATAGAACAAGCCCTTAATGAGTAATTCACGTAA
Source organism: Chionoecetes opilio (assembly GCA_016584305.1). NCBI lineage: Eukaryota > Metazoa > Arthropoda > Malacostraca > Decapoda > Majidae > Chionoecetes > Chionoecetes opilio. The sequence continues at coordinate 37,808 of JACEEZ010014639.1, read as the reverse complement.
TGAGTTAATTGTCTGGTACGTGGCTCGCTGTCACGTTCCAGCCGCAAGAACTGAGCCAAAAGCAAAGGGGCCAGAGGCTGGACGTCTATACTTGATATATATATATATATATATATATATATATATATATATAATATATATATATATATATATATATATGTATATATATATATATATTATATATATATAGGTATTATATAGATATATAAAGTAGAAAAAGTATTTTGGTAACTCACTCTCTCTCTCATATCTTTCTCACTCATATCCCTCTTTCACTCATATCTCTCTCTCTCTCTTTTACGGAGAGAGAGAGAGAGAGAGAGAGAGAGAGCGGGGCCGCCACGGTAATTTATGAAGTTAACGCTACTTTATGCATGGTTCTACTGTATGTATCAGAAAACGAAATCTATCAATGGAAAGCTAATTTAAGTCTGCTTCTATTGATATCTGCCATCTAGTCTAGGCGATTGGTGCAAAAATTGCTCAGATGATGATAAAAGCATGAAACTTGGCACAAATATCCGTCACATCATTCTTAATATTTTCAGGGGTAGAGCCAACGCAAACTGTTATTAGCATAGCAACGGTTGCTAAGCAACATATTTTCCCTAGCAACCAGTATATATGATGCCTTCAGACCAATTTTACTGAAAAATTGTAATGTATTTCAATATCTGCAGCTTTGCTCTTAATACTTACACCACCCTGGAGTAGATGACATATGCATAACATAGCAACAGTTGCTAGACAACACATTTTTCTTAGCAACCATACACATTTGAAGTCTGAACACCAATTTGACTTAACATCATCATGTATTTTAATATATTTTAGAGAACAATATTGATAAAAAGATAATGCATGCTCCTGATTATTTCAAATTGTAATCCATGCATTTTGTTTACTTGCAGGCTGGTGCATTCTCAGACATGGCAAGCCCTTCGCCAACAACTACCCAGTCAACTGATTGGTCGAAATGTGTTCTTTGTCAGCTAGACAGTAAAGAATCATTGACATGCCCCACTGATGCAGGCTATAAAACAATAGCTGATACCATCATTCAATTTCATGAACTCCATTGCATGCCAATTCAAATAGATGTCACACGTTTGGACCTTGGAAATGGTATGGAGACCACATTTAAGGAACAGACTGAAAAGTGGCATAAATCCTGTTATCTGAAATTTGGCAGAAGTAAACTGGAACGAGCCAAGGAGCGGAAGCGAAATCTAACGAAGAACCAACAACCTCAAAACGGATTTTCACACGCAGTATTAGTGGAGAATCAGATACCAGCACACATGTAGACAGTAAAACTCGTGTATGTTTCTTCTGTTCCAAACCAGAATCTGCAAAGGAGAAACTTCATGAAGTCTGCACATTTCAACTAGATTACCGTGTGCGGAAGTGTGCACATGAGATCCAAGACGAGGCTCTTCTAGTAAAATGAAGTGCAGGAGACCTTATCGCCCTTGAGGCAAAATATCATGCAAAATGCCTAACCAATTTGTATAACAGAGCACGTGGAAATGTCCCGCAAAACCCCTGCATCTCAAGTGACCAAACATGCAAAAGTATCGCATTGGCGGAGCTCATATCCTACGTAGAGGAGAGAAGACAAGATGAGGACATTCAGCTATTCAAACTTTCAGATCTTACCAAGCTCTACATGGAGAGGCTAGATCAGCTTGGTGTGGATGTTTCCACTCGAATAAACAGTAAGCACCTTAAAGACCGAATTCTCATGCATCTTCCAGGTATGAAAGCCTACAAGGAAGGGAGAGATGTGTTCATGGCTTACGAGGATGATATGGGCACCCTCTTACGACAAGGCTATCAGACTGACCGAGATGAACAGAGCGTCATGATGACTCAAATTGCAGACACGATCAGACATGAAATATTTACACAAAAAGTAACATTTTCAGGGTCGTTTGACCAGAACAGTCAGGTGGACTCCGTGCCTCGGTCACTTTTGTCGCTTGTCAGCATGATCATCAATGGGTCAAACATTACGGATCAGACATGCAACAAGAGCCTCAGTCAACCCGTGCTCACCATTGCTCAGCTGTTAGTATTCAACTGCATCAAGAGGCGCCGGGATTATGGGAAAGTACCACATGTCTATCACAGCAAAGATCGGGAGACGCCTCTACCCGTCTACCTGGGACTCAAGGTTCATGCATTAACAAGGGAACGGCAGTTGGTCGATAGTCTTTATGCACTCGGTGTCTCAATATCATATGATCGAACCATGGATATAATCACATCATTGGGAAATAATGTCTGCGCGTATTATCACCAGATTGGCACAGTCTGTCCTCCCCAGCTCCAGAAGGGTCAGTTCATCACCGCAGCTGCTGACAACATAGACCACAATCCTAGCTCAACCACCTCCACGGGTTCATTTCACGGCACAAGCTTGTCCTTGTTCCAGAATGTTACTACCGAGAGTAAGAGTGATGACGAACGAAGAATTGCTGAAGTGTCGTTGTAGGAGCAGGTGTAGAGACTGCAAATGTGTACGAGCGCACTTGAAATGTACTGTTTACTGCACATGCAGAGGAGATTGTGATAATGCCTGAAACTATGGGGAAAGACTTGAAGCTGTTAATGGTGAGATCATACATTGTTGATACAAACGTGTGGGCAGTGTAAGGGGGAATCATCATCAATAAAAAGACAATTAACAAACAAATGCTGTTTTTTATCTTTTGACACCCACAGTGGCTTTAAAGCATGTCTTCCCATAGTTTTGATGTTCAAAAACATAGCACCATCCTTTTGGAGTAGATTAAATAGACATAAATAGCTTGTTGCTAGGGTAAATATGTTTCCTAGCAACCGTTGCTAAGAAACGGGCTGTTTCCGTTGGCTCCACCTTTGAAAATATTCATTATGGGCTGAGGAATAAGTGTGCCAAATTTCATGCTTTAATCATTAACCGAGCAATTCTAGCTGTATTTTGCACCAATCGCCTAGACTAATCTTATAAGCTGTCCCACAAAGTTATACATGACGACGAGTTTTAAGTGAATGTTAAGTTCATCATATTTCTTCTGAGTCTCAGAATGACCTTTATTTAATGTGTTTTACTATGTTTTATGTGATAATTTTATAGAACAAGCATTTCCGAAGATAACAGTCTATCCTTTATACATGCATAACATGATATACTGCGGAGTCATGCCTTGAGAACTTCCCCGGGTCTTGGGGGAACGAAGAGGCCTTGGCACCAAGATGGCGCCCACAAATCGAGTTGTCGCTACTCTATATATTAAGGTACTCTAGTCACAACTGGCTGGCGGATATCATAAATTGTGGGGGGACTATCACAAGCCGCGCGGGAGGCTAAGAGTGGGTTCACCTAGTTCTAGAGCGACTATGATAACGGCTCCGCGACTATGATAAACTTTCCAGCTGTTAACAGGGCCGAGACACAATAACAGCCTCAGTGAAGAAATATTCGCCCACATAGGGATGTGTTGAGTGAGCTGAGTGATGCACAGCTGATTAGGAAATACCGAGTAGACCGTGTGAGGGCTAAGAGTGAGTTCACCGAGTTCTAGCCCGACTATGATAACGGCCCTGCGACTATGATAAACTTTCCTTCTGTCAACAGGGCCGAGACACAATAACAGCCTCAGTGAAGGAATATACGCCCACATAGGGATGTGTTGAGTGAGCTGAGTGATGCATAGCTGATTAGGAAATACCGAGTAAACCGTGTGAGGACATATTGTTCCTCACCAACTTTGTACAAACAGCTTTTAGATCGAAAACATCGCCATCTGGCAACTCTGTTTCGTGTTTACACAGATACTGCTCAACGGTACATCTATATGCCTTATTTTCGGGAATTAATTACTACATTATTCTCTGTGTCACTGCCCTAAACATGTTATAAACATAAGGGAAGAAGTATCAACCCATAAAACGTGGTCAAAGGATTAATTTACTGATTATATAACCATTTTAAAGAAACAATGACGCTATATTTAGCAGACGCCTATGATAGAAAATTGTGCTAGATTCCAAACTTATGATAAATGGCGTATGATAAAAATTTATGATATTCAAGAGTAATGATACATTTATGTCATTGCTATAATTAAGTTTTGGTAATACCGGTCCAGAGTTTACCAGTGAAAGGGATGAAAGAGTAAAGATACTGATTAACTCTTGCATTAGGAAGATAGACAGAATAGGGATGAGAATGAGTAGAAAGTCTTGTGCAGCGAGGCCGCGGGAGTGGGGGAGGCATGCAGTTAGCAAGTTCAGAAGAGCAGTGAGCATGAAAATAACGGTAGAAGAGAGCAAGAGAAGTAACATTGCGGCGGTGATTTAAGGATTGAAGACAGTCAGTCAGAGGAGAGGAGTTGATGAGACGAAAAGCTTTTGACTCAACCCTGTTTAGGAGAGCTGTATGAGTGGATCCTCCCCAAACATGTGAGACATACTCCATACATGGGCGGATAAGGCCCCTGTAGAGAGCAAGCAATTGGGAGGGAGAAAAAAAAGGACGCAGACGCCACAGCACACCTAACTTCTTAGAAGTTGTTTTAGCAAGAGATGAGATGTGAGATTTCCAGTTCAGATTTTTAGTAAAGGATAGTCCTAGAATGTTCATTGTAGAAGAAGGAGACAGTTGAGTGTCATTGAAGAAGAGGGGATAGTTATCTGGTAGGTTTTGTCGAGTAGATAGGTAAAGAAATTGGGTTTTTGAGGCATTGAACAAAACAAGGTTTGCTTTGCCCCAATCAGAAATTATAGAAAGATCAGAAGTTAGGCGCTCGGTGGCATCTCTCCGTGAATCACTTAGTTCCTGTTGAGTTGGACGTCTAATAAAAGACGTTGAAAAATGCAGGGTAGAATCATCAGCGTAGGAGTAGATAGGGCTTTGAGTTAGACTTAGAAGATCATTAATAAATAATAGAAAGAGAGTGGGTGATAGGACAGAACCCTGGGGAACACCACTATTGATAGATTTAGGAGAAGAACAATGTCCGTTTACAGTAGCTGCAATAGAACGGTTTGAAAGGAAACTTAAAATGAAGGTACAGAGCGAAGGATAGAAACCGAATGAGGGTAGTTTGGAAATTAAAGATTTGTGCCAGACTCTATCAAAAGCTTTTGATATGTCAAGGGCAACAGCAAAGTTTCACCGAAACCCCTAAAGGAGGATGACCAAGATTCAGTTAGGAAAGCTAGAAGATCGCCAGTAGATCGCCCTTTACGGAAACCGTACTGACGATCAGATAGAAGATTGTGAGCAGATAGATGCTTAAGAATCTTCTTATTAAGTATAGATTCAAAAACTTTAGAAAGGCAGGAAGTCAAAGCTATAGGACGGTAGTTTGAAGGATTAGAACGGTCACCCTTCTTAGGAACAGGTTGGATGTGAGCAAACTTCCAGCAAGAAGGAAAGGTGGAAGTAGATAGACAAAGACGGAAAAGTTTGACCAGGCAAGGTGCAAGCACAGAAGCACAGTTTTTGAGAACAATAGGAGGGACTCCGTCAGAACCGTAAGCCTTCCGAGGATCTAGGCCAGAAAGGGCAAAGAAAACATAATTCCGAAGGATCTTAATGACAGGCATAATAGTCAGAGGGTGGAGGAGAAGGAGGAACAAGCCCTTCTGTAGTGCCGGAAAATTCCAAGAGTAATGATGAAATGTCCATCACACGATTTCCGAGTTATATGTCTATGAAAGGAAAGAGAAGGTTTCAATAACCATAGGTTTAGTCTAGACTAAGTGTTGCCTAAATCCAGTATATAGGGGAACAGGTTATTTATTAGAATAAGGCCATTCAAATTATTTCATTTCTCGTATTATTTATCTTTCATTTGTATGCTTCTCTCTCTCTCTCTCTTGCATTCCTATCTCCCCCCCTCCATCCTCCTTCTTCCCCCCCCAAACGCCAGAGCCACGAGGTATAATATGTGAGACATTAATTTCGCGATTGCCAATAACTTGTAGAGTCAAAACTTCTTATTCCCCCCTTACTCTCCTGACAGATCGAATAACACTCTTAGATTCTGAGTATCCTTAAAAAAAGACAAAATAGAGTTGTGTTTCGCATATTAATGCATAGATTAATAGAGTCAGTCGCTTGAATTAAGAGTCGGCCAAGATTCTCTCACGCTTCCAAATACCCTGCCACTGTGAAAAACGCGTTCGTATGGCCGTTCTGGATTAAGTAATACCCTCCCCGTTGATTATATTTATGAATTAAATTTTCCTTCATCAAATTAAGAGAATTGTGTTATAGTTACTCACTTCGTAGGTATATCTGCTTCCCCAGCTAATAAGAAACATTCGACACTTCGTGTCCTCGTGGATGAAGACTCTGGTGAGTATTTGAACACTCGTTAATTCCCGCGGTTTAGCTATCCTCAGTCCTCTATGAAGGGTCATGCAGCGGCATACGTTTCTTCACCGTCTCCCAGGTAAGGTGTTATCGTTTTCGTCTCTAATACCTTTTTTTTGTGATATGATATCTTAACCAGTGTTAGTCTCCTCCCCCCCCCCCCCCCCCCGTTTAACAAAAGGCATTCGTTTCTTCACCGTCTCCCAGATAAGGTACGCGGATAGATTTATCAAGCGGAATACGTGTTTTCCACATGGTCGCGACTCGCAAACAGTTTTCATTACTCGCACATTTTCCCATCCCTATGTTCTCCATGTATATCTTAGGTGTTTATCTTGTATGTATGTAGATGGTAGGTCTAGGAATACAGTCCAGTGAGGCAGGTTATGCTCTTTAGAAGCTTTCATTCACTAAATTAAACCATACATGTATACTTAAGTTTTCAACCAGGAATAATTTCTTGTTAAATAAACGAAATGAGTTAAAGTAGGCATTCTTTTTTTTCTTGCAAAACCCCAGGTGACTATTCTCTGTTATGGAAATACTTCCCCACGTCCCGAGAGAGTTTCAGACTTACTCGGTATACTAATAGTATCCCCACGACTACCGTAATCCTTATATATTAAATCGTGTTCAAGGGGTAGACCATAGGAATACCCGCTTGGACTGGTGGCAGGCAATTCCCTACTAAATTAAGTTCATTGAATATTCGTGTAATCTAAACACATTCAGATACCCGTTCAAAGAAAAATTAAGGGGAAAACCATGGCATCACACTTCATCAGCCAGAGTGGAATTTTTAGCAAATGTTTGAGCGAAGAGTTCAGCTTTAGAAGTAGATGAGACAGCTGTGGAGCCATCTGGGTGAAGCATAGGAGGGAAAGATGAAGAAGGAAAATTGTTAGAGATGTTATTAGCTAGATGCCAGAAGTCACGAGAGGAATTTGATTCAGAAAGATTTTGACATTTTCAATGAATGAAAGAGTTTTTGGTAAGTTGAAGTAAAGATTTGGCATGATTACGGGCAGAAATATAAAGGGCATGAGTTTCAGTATATACTAAACGATTTCAGATATAGGGCCAAGCTCAATTTTTCCCCTTGATGCCCAGAAATGACAAAATCCAATATGGCCGCCGTTCAAATTGTGAGAAATTATGAAGTCTAATATCTTCGCCAATAAATGACATAACCAGACGAACAAAGCATCTATTTATATGTTTTCAGGTATGAGGAATCCAATGGAATCATCGTTTTGATGATAACATGTACACAAATTAATATGTCAGACAAAAAATGTAAATTAGCTCGCGAAAAAATAGAAAATGCAGCAATTTTTCAAGGTTTAGGAAATAATTTAAACACACATACAAAAATCACATAGTTTATTGTCAAAGAATATGACACCATAATATATAACCATGTGTGTATTAGGGTGGAGTGAAAATGGCCCCCAATTTTTATTTATTTTATTTTAACTTACTTGAGGTCTTAAAAGTTGCCAATGGACTAACAGAACAACATGCAAAAATGTGTATTAAAATCAGACATTTTTTGATCGACCACCAGACGTTATAAGTTTACAATAATATACGATTTTACACAAAAATACCTACAATACGAGTAAACATTAGACTATATATTTTTAGTTAATTTGGCTCACTATTACGCTAACGATAGAGTCTGAATTATGCATGCATGGTTAATTGTGAATTTATAGTCACGTTTAGACTCAAGTTTCGGCATAAGCTGCCGAGAAGCGACGCGAGCCCGAATAAATCCATGGCGGGACGTCTCGGCACACACAGCGGCTGAAGCTTCGGTAACTAGCTTCACACGTCTTTCCACCACCTGTGTGTGACAAGGGAAACGAGGGAAGAGGACACGTGGTGAAATTTGAGCAGAGATCATGTCCTTTAATTCGTTGTCCGTCATATCCATCGTAACAGGAGGCTCCGTCACGGTCAAAGTCTGCCAATCGACCATGTCCTGGTATTCCTGGTATGTCCTGGCCACTCGAAACCTGCGGATTTTGTTTGCAGACACATGTGATCTTGCCTTCATGATTTTTCTGAGTCCGAGTTCCCTTATATGTGGTCGCTCATCTGTGATCATGGCTAATAGCACGTTCTCGGGGTGTCCGCAGAAGCCGTTCCGCCGAATCACCGGGTCGACGACTTTCTTGAGAGAGGAGCTGAGGTACCGTGTTCTCACCATCATCCCGTGCAGATGTTTGGCTCCATCTTTGCATGATGGCTGCGTCTTGATGGCGAACCATGTTGGGGCGTAGACCCGGATGATGAATGTGACGAGAGTTTTAATGTTGTTGGATGGTGCATCGAGGCCAACATAGAGGAGGAGGATTCTGTTGGCAGTTGTCAACCATCGCGAGTGGTTCAATGGTCCCGGTTTTCGCAATGCTAGATCACAGGGACAGTGCCCTTCACTGACAGCTTGACACATCTGCCACAGGTACTGCTGGTCAGTGCTCAGGTCCTTCACGTCAACATGCGGCAGTGGCTGTAATAGCGATATAGGTTCATACGATGTTGTATAGAGTTCCGTGCATGATGTGAGAGATTTTCCTATCGATCCTGAGAAGCACTTGGGTCCTGTAGTTGCTCCATCTAAATGCTGAAACAAATGTCGCAGGGGTAGCTCGTTAGCATGTAATAAGCACACGAGCCATTGCAGCGGTTTTTTTAATAATCCCTCAAGCTGCCGAATAACTCCGCCATTATGTCCAGTGTTGACAGCGGTTCCTACGACTTTCACATTGTCGAGATCCACACTTTGCGCAGCCAAGCATTCAGAGATTACTTTGGAAATCGCCTTGCTTGATCCACTTGACGGTGTCACGTGGCCAAAGTACGATGAACCTGGTTCACAAATAATGCTGACGTGCTCTTCTGTATCTCTGTCCCGTTGGCCATGTCCTGTGGCGTCTCGTACGTTTTTCATCGTTCTATCCTTTCGACTGTCAAAGTACAATCCAGGCAAGTCTGTCATACTGCTGTCTAGTTTTGTCCGTTCTTGACGAGTCCTACTTCTTTCTCGCCGAATTTTACTACGATCAATGACTTTGGAGGTGTCCTTTGGAGACATAATTCCCATGTCTTGTAGCACAGCTGAGGCAATAACGGCTGCTGCTCGATCTGAGACGCCCGTTCTATCGCACGCTTTAGCCAAAGATGGTAATCGTACAGTCATCGTCATTCTTTGCCGTTTACTCTACGATGTCGATAGATCAGGTTTACAGCGTGACTTAGATCGGGTGTGTTCTTCGTCGCTGTTGTCGGTGTCGTCGTCCTTGTCTTCCTCGTTGTAGCTTCCAGAATTGAATTGCTGCTTCCAATGTTCTTGATGAATGCTGTCTCTTCTCGATTCACTCTCTTTCCTGGATATTTTATTCTGTAGCTTTGTTGTTTCCATCAAATCGATGCCTCCTATAATAATCTTTCTGGCTCCTCTTTGGTCCTCTAGAAACTTTCTTTCTTTGAGTGGTACTTTGTCCGCTCTTTCGCACTTACAGTGGAAGACAAAGAAGTTGGCGGTGTCTTGCATCCGTCACGCTCCTTGACAAATTTCTTTTAATAATTCCCTCCCGGCGCTTCCTATGGGGAATGATTGAAAAAAAATGATGTCTGGGAACTCACTCACGGCCTTGACTTCCTGCTTGCAGTTTTTCAAATCATTAAGGTGCGATCACACGGACAATTTTTCTGGCAATATTACACCCGGCAACGCAAACGCGGCCCAAACTCGGATATAATTGCGAGTTCTAATGATGACCAACGTGTCGGTCTTTCGGCAAGACATATTGCTGCAATATCCTTCCACCAATGCATATTATTTGACATTAATTTTTAATGCACGCTCTAATTCAATATACAGAAGCTGAAATACATAGCTACAAAGTGGCAAGAACCGATTACAAGACGAATTGTGAAGCCCTGTACGCTCTTGTACGTGTTTTTAAACGATTTGAAGGATACAAAAAACCAAGAAAAATTTAAATGAGTTATGGCTGGTATACATTTTCCTTGTTGACGGTCTATTAATAACTAAAATTTTTAGGGGATACCAACTTATTATTGATCACTTTGATGTTGAATGTTGAATGTTATATGTCTGATGCACAAGAATCCATTTCAATCATTCACCACCCTATTTGTGAACCAGTTTCTCCCTATTTCTCCCTATTTTTCCAAAGACGCTTCTTCAGATACATCTTGAGAAGCCAAAATTGCCATTCAAATTATTGCTACCTCTGAAAGTCCGTGTGACCAAAAAACGGCAAGGTGTTGCCTTTGCTGAATAATTGCAGCCTGAATATTGACGGAAAAGTTGCTCATGTGACCGCGGCTTTAGTCATTAATGGGCAGTGACCAGGACATATTGCTTCTTATCGTCACTCCCGGCTCGATTTCCCAAAACGTCACCAAAACATTTAGGGAAAGTGTTTTCGCTCAGTTGGATATGGGGTCTAAGCCACAGTTGATTGCAGACCAGATCACCCGTATTCACAGCTTATATAAGATCGATTTTAGTTCAAAATAAATTGTGAGGGAGACTGGGTTACTCAACGAAAGGTTGAGCGGTGGGTTAAGAAATCGCGAGATTCGCCAACTGCTGAAAGTCTAACGCACTTGTCTCGTCCTGGACGCAAGAAAAAAGTTTCAAAGAAAACTTTGAGTATGATCAAAAGACAGCTAGTGAAATCTCCTACCAAAACAGCAAGATAATTAAAGTCAATAAACCCACAGTTACTGGGTACAGTGTGTGTAAGGAGCGTGTCTCGTTACGCCCGTAAAGTCTTGCGATTTCTTAACCCACCGCTCAACCGTTCGTTGAGTAACCCAGTCTCCCTCACAATTTTTTTTGAACTAAAACCGATCCTATATAAGCTGTGAATACGGGTGATCTGGTCTGCAGTCAACTGTGGCTTAGACCCCATAGCCAACTGAGCGAAAACACTTTCCCGAAATGTTTTGGTGACGTTTTGGGAAATCGAGCCGGGAGTGACGATAAGAAGCAATATGTCCTGGTCACTGCCCATTAATGACTAATGATTTGAAAAACTGCAAGCAGGAAGTCAAGGCCGTGAGTGAGTTCCCAAACATCTTTTTTTTTCAATCATTCCCTATAGGAAGCGCAGGGAGGGAATTAAAAGAAATTTGTCAAGGAGCGTGACGGATGCAAGACCCCGCCAACTTTTTTGTCTTCCACTGTACTACGTAGTACAGCTCACGACGAAATCTACACATTTGCATTTGCTAATGTCGAAGAGTTTATCTGCGTCTTCTCTGAACTGCTCAAGTTGTTGCTTGTAGTTGCCGTTGTCCTTCCGAGCCTTGTATGGCTTCAAGATCTTCTTGTATTTTTCGTTGTACGGTCTGAGCGCTTCAATCACTCGTTCGTGCGTCACGGTCGGAAGAGACGCTTTCTCCCAAACAAGTTCAACATCAACGCAAACTTTTTCTGATACTTCGGCGAACGGTGGATATTTGTTATTCATTGCTGTCAGCTGTTGTCTTGTATGGATGTAAGCCTTCATAATATCAACGTAGGTGGGAAGAACATTTTTGGGTATCTCGCCTGGTGCGCCAAAAATCACACATGCCGCCTTCTCCCTCGTAATAGTTGCCATTCTGAAAAAAACCCAATTATTATAAAATTGCAATAAAATTGCAATAAAACAGTCTACAGCAAACTAAGCTGTGAATTATTTGCATAAACATGCATGAAAGACCAGCATCTTGGATGACTCATGATGGGCAAAGCGATCGTTAAAACATGAAATATGCCATATATTAAAATCGCTGGTGGTCGATCAAGCAATGCTTCAATTTTATGATAATTTCACATGATTGTTTCTAAAGCCCATTGGCAACTATTGCACACTCAAGCAAATTATAAATCCAAAAATGATATTTTCACTCCACCCTAGTGTGTATCACTAGTCACATACATGTATATCGTTATTCAAAACACTAACATAGAAAAGAAACAATATTTTTTTAAGGTGACAAGGCGCGGAACAAAACAGCATATCAACAAAATAAGCAAAACAAAATGTTGAATAGACCATATATATCAAAGGAAAAATCTAGCACTGAGTGGCACACAATTGAAGAATAGTTAGCAACTGAACAACTAAACAACACAAGTTAATGGCTATCATTGTGATCACAATTACCAGCGCAGTTGCAGAGTGACGTGCACTTCAGATCAGCTTTGACACATTTGCAGAGTCCAATGTATCCCTTCTTACAGCCACACCGTAGCAACTCTGAACAGGACACTGCTGCTTCTGGCAACAAAGTCCACAATGGCTCCCATCCTCCTGAAGTATTCTTTTTCCATCCCCATGACTCTGGCGAAGGAACATCTGGAGCTCGTATGTGTGCCTGCCCCCAAACATGTCCGCCCTGGTAAATGGCACGTTTTGCGTGCTGCAAAAGCGCTGCGCTAGTTGGTGGGATGGCATCGATGGATCTTGCTTTGGTAGTGAATAGATGTCTCCTGGCTGAGTCAGCGGTAGCTTCAAAACTCGTTCTGTCATATAGCAACACTACGTACGACTCTAGTACTGACATACAATCATCATTGAAGCTTGCTGGCTTTGCAACAAGTTTCGAAAATACTGCAGTAACAGCATTGAATGATTTCCATGTGTCGAAGGCAGTTGTCTTGCCCCTACCAGCAAAGGAAGAGACCGTGTCACAACCGGTGAATGCGTGGAACATGGGAAGAGCTCATGCCTTTTTTGCACCCAAAGATGTGGCGATTTGATGAGCTGGGATGTATCGAAGGTGTTTGCCAGTACCATACGCTATCCAAAGTTGCGTGTTCTCGAATTGCACAACAGTCGAGACAGCCAGAATGACGACATCCGTGTCCACTGTACGCAGCAGCAGCCTGCGATAACCTTTCTCTGCTGCATCCATGACGTGCAGAAACATCCTGGTGTCGGCCTCTTCGTGAGTACAAGGTGCCAACGATGAGACATCCTGATGAACACGAGAACAAAGCACATTCTCGCCGCATGTTGAGATCCCTTCCTTCTCGGTCGAAAGATTTTCCACCACTTGATGTGCCAAAAAATGAAAGAGCTCAGTCTTGTTGTCATCTATTCTCAGAAACTCTTGCCAGTTTCCTGGGATTGAGTTGACTGTTGTGACACGCCTTCTGACGCCCTTTCCTCGTTTTTCTCTTGTTGTATTCTTTAGACTATCCTGGCGATACACATCCCAAATAATGTCAACTCTGTTGGATTTTGCCAACTGTGCCTTGATGTACGGCAGGAACACTAGTGTGGCGTAGTCATGTAAGGTTTTCGCTCCCACTGGCCTCAGCATATTGACGATAGCAGCTCCATCCAGTATCCTTTGATTACTTGCACAAGAGCCCTGACCTCGCTGGCAAAGGAGACTTGTGCGGATCGTGTATGCTCATGATGCCTGACTTGGTCTTTCCCAGTGTTGTTATCCGAGCCAACTGTTTCGAAACTGTCTCTTACCCTCGCGATTTCTGGTCCAGCTACCATCCACCTCAGTAGAGCTCTAGGATTTTGCATCAACCCGATTGCCCCACTATCTCCCTTGACGATTTTGTTGTTTTGTTCATGTGCCTGGTCGATAGCCATGGCTGAGAAGGGGCGAGTCGTCTTATGAACAATGAAGCTGCCTTGATCAAACTCCTTCGCTATATGGGGAAGTCGTTGGTGTAGTGTTATCATATCACGTAGGTGAACGGGAACCCATCGAGCATAGTGAGTGTGGTCCAAGGCAAAGAACCATGGAGCTACTGCCTTCAGCACAGGAACGTAGAGTGAAAAGTTACCATAAGAACATAAGAAAATAAGGAAGCTACAAGAGGCCGCAAGGCCTACACGTGGTAGTTCCTGTCGTCTAACATACCTAATCCCCCTTTCACCCCCACCCAGAACCTATCCAGCCCTCCACTTAAAGCTCCCAAATGACTCCCCCACAACTACCTGTCTACGAGACCTTTCCATTATTCACCCCCCTATTGTAAACCCAGTTTTTCCCTATTTATTTTAATTCTCGTTTTTCCAGCTTGAATCCGTTACTTTGTTCCCCCTGGTTAAAACCCGTAAAAACTTTTCCCTACCTCTCCTTTATAAATCCCTTTATCCACTTAAAAATTCATCAGATCCCCCCTTACTCGCGTCTCCGAGTGAGTGTAATTTTAATTTAACTTCAATCTCCTCTAAAAAATAAAGTTCGCATCCCTTGTTATTTTGGTCATCCTTCTCTGCATTTCTAACAAGACATACCCTTTCCCTGAATAGGAAAAAAAAACTGAAACCGAAGTTAGGGGGGCCGTTAGGCCAAAAAACCAAAAAGCTTAGAATAACTTCCGCACTTTATTTAACACTTTGGTAAAAACCCTAATACCTATTGCTCTATTCGGCCCCCAATACATTTTTCCTAGGTCGGAGGTCTGGCTCACCCTCACTCAAGATTTTTTTTCACCTTCTGATATTTCAGCGAACATTGCTTATGGTGTTTTTTACCGGGTTTTTTTCTCCCAACTTTCAAACGCTGCATTTATAATAAAATTTTCCCATCTGCCCATGCCCACTCGTTAATTTTATCTAAGCCCCCGGGAAGCGGAATTACCAAACAGCCCCCCCGATTTATATGATTTACAGGAGGAGGGGAAGGCCAAAATTTAAACCATATTTCTTTAATCTAGACTAAGCGTAGCCAAATAAGGATAAGGAACGGTTTAATTATAAGGATAATTTCCTTTTCAATTTTCTTTTTTTCTATTCCCCTGTCTTTCGCCTTCTTTTTTCCTTCTTTCATTCCTATTCCCCCCCCCCCCCCCCCAAATCCCCCCTTTCTCCCCACAAACAGGGTACCTTATAAAGAGGGTAACCCCCTTCATAGGCCCTTTTAAAAACGCACTGGGCGCCATCTTGGTCCCAAAGGGCCCTCCCTCGTTCCCCCCAACCCCCGGGGAATTTCCCAAAGGCTTCCCCCGCAGTATAGCATGTTTAAAGTATAAAGGATAGACTGTTACTTCGGGAAAGTTTGTTTTAAAGATTTTAACCCTAAAACATAGTAAAAAAACATTAATAAAGGGCATTAGAGCTCGAAGAAAAAATGATGAACTTAACATCACTTAAAACTCGTCGCATGTATAAAAATTTGTGGGACAGCTTATAAGAGGAAAAATATCAATCAAGCAGAATTTAATTTGCTTTCCATGACATATTTGTTTTTGATACTACAAAAATACCTCAAAATTAAGGTTACCAAATAAATTTCTCTCTCCGGTCCCTCTCTCCGACCCCTTCCCCCTCCTCCTTTCCCCCTCCAATTCTCTTTCCTCCTCTCTCTCTCTCTCCTCTCTCTCTCTTCTCTCTTTTTTCCCTTTCCTTCTCTCTCCCCCCGTGAAAGAGAGAGAGAGATATAAGGTGAAAGAGATGAGTGAGAGATATGGGGCCCCAAAAAAATTTTATAATATTTTCCTTTCCCTTTTTCTCTCTCTCTCTCTCTCTCTCCTCTTATCCCTCCTCTCTCTCTCTCTCTCTCTCTCCTTCTCTTTTCCTCTCTCTCTTTGGATATTATATAGAAATATATTATATATATATTTGAAAAACTATTAATAAAAATTTATTAATTTAAAAAACATATATATATAAATAAAATATATATATGTAAAAATAATAAAATATATATATATATATTATCTATATAATATTATAATATAAAAAATATATAAAAAATATATATAAATATATAAATATAAATATATATAAATAAATATTATATATAAATATATATATAAAAATATAATTAAAATATATATATTATATATTATATATAATTTTATTATATTTATAATTTTTAAAATATATATATAAAAAAGAAAGAGAGAAAGAGGGAAAGGGGAAGGGGGGAAAGGGAGGAGAGAGAAGAGAGAGAGAGAGAGAGAGGAAATTTTAAAAAAGGTTTTGGTTACTCTCTCATATTTTCATTTTTTTTTCCCCTCCAAAAAAAAAAAAAAAAAAAAAAAATTTTTTTCCCCTTTTTTTAAAAACTCTTTTTTTTTTTTTTTTTTTTTTTTTTTTTTTTTTTTTTTAAAAAAAAAAAGGGGGGGGGGGGGGGAAGAAGAGAGAAGAAAGGGGGGGGAGGGGGGAAGACGGGGGGGGGAGAAAGGGAGAAAAAAAGGGGGTAAAGAACTAAAAAAGACAAAACCGCAAGGCCTACACGTGGTAGTTCCTGTCGTCTAACACTACCTACATCCACTTTCATCCCCACATACCTATCCAGCTCACTTTAAAGCCCTAATGACCGCACTAAACTGTCTACTGAGAATTCCTTTCATTCACCACCCTATTTGTGACCAGTTTTCCTATTTATTTCTAATCTCGTTTTTCCAGCTTGAATCCGTTACTTTGTTCAAACCCTGGTTAAAAAGCCGTAAAAACTTTTCCTACCTCCCCTTTTTTAAATCCCTTTATCCACTTAAAAACTTCTATCAGATCGCCCCTTACTCTGCGTCTCTCGATTGAGTTTTAATTTTAATAACTTAAATCTCCTCTCATAACTAAAGTTACGCATCCCTTGTATCATTTTGGTCATCCTTCTCTGCACTGTTTCTAACAAGACTATATCCTTCCTGTAATATGGAGACCAAAACTGAACCGCATAGTCTAGGTGAGGCCTGACTAGAGCCAGATAAAGCTTTAGAATAACTTCCGCACTTCTACTTTTAACACTTCTGGTTAATGAATCCTAATACTCTATTAGCTCTATTTCTGGCCTCAATACATTGTTTCCTAGGTCGGAGGTCTGGGCTCACCCTCACTCCAAGATCTTTTTCACCTTCTGATATTTTCAGCGATACATTGCTTATGGTGTATCTATTACCAGGGTTTTTTCTACCAACATTCATAACGCTGCATTTATCAATATTAAATTCCATCTGCCATCTGACTGCCCACTCGTTAAGTTTATCTAAGTCCCCCGGTAATGCCGGAATTACCAACACACGCCTTCCGAGTTATATGATCTTACAGGAGGTATGGGAAGGCCTAAATAACCATAGTTCTTTAATCTAGACTAAGCGTAGCCTAAATACAGTGTATAAGTGAACCGGTTACTTATAAGGATAACTTCCTTCAAGTTCTTTCATTTCTATCTCCCCTGTCTTTCGCCTTCTTATTTCCTTCTCTTTCATTCCTATCTCCCCCCCCCCCCTCCATCCTCCCTTTCTCCCCACCAAACTAGGGTACCTCTATAAAGAGGGTAACGTCATTCATAGGCCCTATGTTAAACGCTACTGGGCGCCATCTTGGTGCCAAGGCCTCCTCGTTCACCCAAGACCCGGGGAAGTTCTCAAGGCATTACCCCGCAGTATAGCATGTTATACATGTATAAAGGATAGACTGTTATCTTCGGAAATGTTTGTTCTATAAGATTATCACATAAAACATAGTAAAACACATTAAATAAAGGTCATTATGAGACTCTGAAGAAATATGATGAACTTAACATTCACTTAAAACTCGTCGTCATGTAAAACTTTGTGGGACAGCTTATAAGTGGCAGATATCAATACAAGCAGAATTTAATTAGCTTTTCCCTTGAATATTTCGTTTTTTGAACATACAAAAATACCATGCAAACATTAAGGTTACCCAAATAAATGCTCTCTCCCGCTCTCTCTCTCTCCGACCGCTCTCTCTCTCTTTTCTCTCCTCTCTCTCTCTCTCTCTCTCTCTCTCTCTCTCTCTCTTCCTCTCTCTCTCTCTCTCTCTCTCTCTCTCTCTCTCTCTCTCTCTCCACTCCGTGAAAGAGAGAGAGAGAAAATAAGTGAAAGAGAGGAGTGAGAGATATGAGAGTTTAAACCAAAAAATTTTATAATTATTTTCCTTTCTCTCTCTCTCTCTCTTCTCTCTCTCTCTCTCTCTCTCTCTCTATCTCTCTCTCTCTCTCTCTCTCTCTCTCTTCTCTTCTCCTCTCTCTCTCTCTAGAGATATATATAGAAATATATAATATATATATAGAAATATATTATAAAATATTTATATATATATATATATACATTTTATATATAAATAAATATATATAAATATATATTTATTATATAATATATTATATATATATTATATTTAAAAATATATATATAATATATATATATAAATATTATATAAATAATAATTATATATAAATAATATATAAATATATATAATATATATATTTTAATTATAATTTTAAAATTATATATATATAATATATATATATATATATATAAAATATATATATTATATATATATATAATATAGAGAGAGAGAGAGAGAGAGAGAGGAAGGGGAGAGAGAGAGAGAGAGGGGGAGAGAGAGAGAGAGAGAGAGAGAGAATTTGAAAAAAGGGTTTTTTGGGTTTCTCTCTCATATCTTTCATTTTCTCTTCTCCTCTCTCTTTCACGGAGAGAGAGAGAGAGAGTGAGAGAGAGAGAAGTGAAAGAGATATGAGAGAGAGATATGAGAGAGTAACCAAAACCCTTTTCAATTATCTCTCTAAAATATATATATATAATATATATATATATATAATATATATATATTATTAAAATATATATATTAATATAATAATATATATTTTTTTTTTTTTTTTTTTTTTTTCTATATAATATTTGAGAGAGAGAGAGAGAGAGAGAGAGAGAGAGAGAAGAGAGAGGAGAGAGAGAGGAGGATAGGGAGGGAGAGAGATGAGAGAGGAGAAGAGAGGAGAAGAGGGGAAAAGAGAGAGAGAGAGAGAATTATAAAGCTTTTTTGGTTACTCTCTCATATCTCTCACTTTATCTCTCTTTCACTTATAACTCTCTCTCTCCTCTCTCTCTTTTACGAAGGAGGAGAGAGAGAGAGAAAAGAGAGAGAGAGAGAGAGAGAAGGGGAGAGGGGAGAGAGAGAGGAGAGAGGAGAGAGAGGGGAGAGAGAGAGAGAGAGAGCGGTCGGAGAGAGAGAGAGCGGGAGAGAGCAATTTATTTAGTTAACCTTAATGTTGCATGGTATTATTGTATGTATCAGAAAACGAAATATGTCAAAAGGAAAGCTAATTAAATTCTGCTTGTATTGATATCTGCCATCTTATAAACTGTCCCCCAAAGTTATACATGACGACGAGTTTTAAGTGAATGTTTAAATTCATCATATTTCTTCAGAGTCTCATAATGACCTTTATTTTAAAGTGTTTACTAGTTTTATGTGATAATCTTATAGAACAAAACATTTCCGAAGATAACAGTCTATCCTTTATACATGTATAACATGATATACTGCGGGGTAATGCCTTGAGAACTTCCCCGGGTCTTGGGTGAACGAGGAGGCCTTGGCACCAAGATGGCGCCCACAATCGAGTGTCGCTAAATCTATATAATACAGGTAAATCTACACCAAACACGAGAGCCACGAGGTGTAATCCGTGAGGCATTAAATTCGCCGGGGAACAAATAGTTTCAAACTCCAACTCCCTATTTTCCCCTTACCCCCTCTGATAGATCGAACAGGACCCTTAGATTCTTAGAATACTTAAAAAAATAAAAATAGAGATTGGTTTAAACATTTACAAATAGATCAGTAGAGCAGTTCGCTAAAATTAAAAGCCTTCCAAACCTTTCTTTCAACTCAAAAGGGCTCGATCCGTGGGAAACGAGTCGGGCAGTAGCCGTGGGTTAGGTTAATACCCAACGTTAGCTTAGTCTTGTAAAATTAATTTTTCTTCATCAAAATTTAAAAGATTTTGTTATGTAGGCTAATTTAGTACGTATTTTTTTCCTCCCCATCTAATAGGAGTGTTTGACGTTTCAACCCCCTTGGGGACGTCTCTAATGAGATCCAAACGCTTTTTTTTCCCCGCGATAACTTTTCAAACGCCCCCATAAACCCACGAAATTCATTTTTCCCTTTCTCTTCTGGAAAAAGAAGGTGTGTCGACATTCTTTCCCCCCCCCCCCCCTCCCCTTGTGATAGATAAATATATCAAGGACTATTATAGTTTGATGTTCAAAAATTGGTAGTAGCTTACAAGCGACGCCCCCAAGGTTTAACAAATTGTTTCTTCCTTCTTTTCGGCAAGGCAAGCGTGGGGAAACCATCAAAGTGGAGCGCGGATCCACATGGTCTTTTTTTTCGAAAACAGTTTCATTACCCCCACATTTCCCCCTCTTCTTTTTCCATGATTAGTTAATGGATATCCTGGTGTGGTTAGACTGTAGACCTACGAGTTAGTCAGGGAAACGGGGTTATGCCACCAGTGACTTCTCCCACGATAAACCAAACTATTAAAATTTTAAAGGGGAAGTAATCTTTCGTTTTGAATAAAACCAATGAGACTAAATGGGAAGTTTTTTTGTTCAACCCCAGGTACATATACGGGGCTGTGGAAATACTTACCCACGTTTCCAAAAAGAGTTTCAAAATTTAAACTCGGTCACAATACATCCCCAAAACTACCTTAATCTTTATATTTTAAAATTTTTGTTAAAAGGGGTGACCTTGGGAAATAACCGCTTGAACGGGTGGCAGCTTTTTTTCTCTAAAAAAAATCACTCTTTTTATCAGTTGTAACGAGAAGAATATCCGTCGGGGAGATTAAAAATTATTAATTCAAATTCCTAATTGGTAAAAAGAGAGAGTGAAAAAAGAAAATTAGGGAAAAAACCCGGGCCCCACACCCCTGCAATTTTTTTACATCAGTTTGTGACCCAAATAACCCTACAATTTAGTTCACAGCAAACTTGTGATATCCTGAAACCCCACTATCCAAGTCGTTGATGAAATAAAAAAAAAAAGGGGCCCCAAAACAGCCCCTTGGGAAAACTCCATTGTCACCACCCCCCATCAGATTTAAACCTTTACTTGAAAACCCTTTTTTTCCCTATTATTTAACCCAAACTCTGACCCAAATAAAAACCCTTCCCATCTTTTCCCTGACCCCTAACCTTTTTTAAAGAGTCGCTCGTGTGGTACTTTGAAAAATTTAATGCCTTACTAAATTCCAGATATTTTATTCAAAATCCTTATCATTATCTGCCGTCTCATAAACTTCCTAAAAAAAACTCAAAAAATTGTGAGACTGACCTCCCTTGTGAATCCATTTTGTGATCTTGATAAAAACTATGTTTATCAAAGTGCTTCTAATGTTTTTTGCAAAAAAAGTTTCCAATAATTTTACCCCCCTGTTTTAACTTGGGGTCGTAATTTGACTTAGCTCGTTCCCCTTAAATAGGGGAAAACAACTTTTCCTTTCCTCCACAATAAGGCACTCGCCTATCTCAACCGATTTTCCTTAAAGTGCAAAACGCTCACTAACAACCTGCTTGCATTCCTTTTAATACCCTGGATACACTTCATCGGGTCCTGGCGTTTTAAAAAAATTTCATTTATCTGTCCCTCTTCCCCCATTCCCTAGTTATCAATTTTTTGAGTTTCCCCTCATCGTTTCCCTTTGAACATTATCACTATCAGGTATCGTCTGTATTCCTCCTCCGTAAAACCTTAAAAAATAATCATTTAGACTCTTACACAGATCCTCTCCCTATTTAAGACCCACCCCGTCCCCGACCTTAAAGGCCCCCTAATTCCCTTGTCTTTGTTTTTTTATACCTGATATATACCTTTTGGGCCCTTTCGCCTGTCCCGCTACTTTAATCCCCATAAATTTTTCTTAGCAACTCTAGTTAATTTCTTCACTTCCCTTTCCATCACTTATACTGTTCTTTGTTTACCATCCTACCTTTAAACCCAAAAAATTTTTCTTTTTACTCCAATGTTGTGTTTTAAATTGGTGGTAACCCCTTTTGGATCACTCTTTCTGGACCTTATTTTCCCCCTAAGGAATATTTTTTTTCTGTCCGTCAATTTATTCCTTACAAAAGAGGGATAATCCCCTCAAACCCCCTCCCACTTCCCTATCTAAAACCCCTCTATTACCTCCTACCCCACCTCACTTCCCTGTCTAACGCCTAATTATTTCCCCAGCCATGACCCCATTCCATATCTAACCGCGCCAATTACCTCCAGGCCTTCCTAATCCTTTTATATTGGCCTTTCCGCTATCATCGCCCTGTCGTTATCTGGAAACTTTTTCCCTCCATCCCACCTTTTTTAAAAACCCAGGTGTCTTCTTAATCCTGCAAATTGGGCCTTTCGAAATTGGTATTCGATCTTATTGCCCCTTATTTTCCCCTTCCCCTTTAGCTAAATCTGATCTCATATGGTCGCTATTTCTAAAATTTCCCCCCGACCTCCACATTTGTAACAAATCGTCCTATTTGTCAGCTGATCTAAAATTATCTCCTTGTAGCCCTTGTTTCTTTTCTTAGGAAGTTATCCTGGATTTATATAAAATTAAACTGCGTCGCTGCACCTATGATTAAATCCCAGTCTATATTCCCAAGATTAAAATCTCCCCACGCATGTCGATTATATCTGCAGCCTTGTTTATTTCTTCCCTAAGGGGGCTGAATCCCCCTTTTTCCCTAAGTTTTGGGGGCCTAAAACCACACCCAAAAACCCTTTTCCAGTTCCCTCCGTAACCTCTACCCAATTTGACTCTATCTGCATCGTTTTTATCATTTTAACACAACACTGCAACATCTCTTGCATAAGCGCAACTCCTCCACTTCGCTGCCCACTCTATCCTTGTGAAAAATTTACCCCGCTATTCGACTTCCGGTCAAAAACCTTTTTGACTATCCAACCATGTTCTGTTTTAAAGCTTTATTCAAAATCCTTCACACTATTTATTCCTCTCAGGAAATCTATCTTTTTTTAAAAACTCCTATAGTTTTTTTATGTAAACCTTCAACAACTCCCTTCTTTTTTCAAATTTTCCCCTTTAAACTTTAACTAAACCCCTCCTCTCTCTCTTCTTACAACACTTTGTTCCCGCCTTCTGATACCCCCCCCGTGTCGCAAGTTTCCTTTACCCCGACCCCCGTGTCTAAAACCCCGGTTCTCTGTCTTAAAAAAACCCTTTGTGCATCTACCCCCCTTTCAAGGGGTTCAGACAAAATCGAACTCCCTTTCCCCGAAAAATGCACCCCATCCCGCGGTAGAGGGGGGTTGCCCCAAAAAAGGTCCCAACTGTCCCTTTCAAAGGCCAAAACCTTGTCTTTGAAGAAAACCAGCCGCAATTCAAAACAATAGCCCGGAGTACCACAAGTCTCAACAAGCGTCTTTTAAGGAACCCCCCCCACAGGAACCCACCCCGTCCCTAAATTTTCCTACAGCTTCCTTGAACGCCGTACAATTCTCACTTCTTACACACTCAACATCATTTCCCCCAACGCTCAGGCAGACGATGGGCTTTTTCCCTTTTGGTCCGCCATGCTCTCAACTATCTTGTCACTAACATAACCTATCCCCTTCCCTGGATAACTCACCGACTTCATGCGCATTCCTTCCCTGCCACAGAATCTGCTGTCAAGATGCCTAACCTGACTGTCACCAGCAACCAAGATTTTACCTTCGGGTAATGATGTATCGTCCACCTTCCTTACCTCCGTATCTCCCTCTTGCAGCCCTGAGAGTACCTGAAATTGGTTCGTGCACACAACATGGTCATTGTTTACCTTTTTATCCTTCGGGCGGGCTCCATGATCAACTACCTTCCAAACACCAATCCCTGGTGACTTACTGGTGACCTTAGTAGTCTCTCGAGTCGACATCTCGAGTCACCATCACGAAGTGACCGCACATAGACCAGGAGGAGACATCCCAGGTGCATGACCATATACCAGTACTGGAACTGTGGAGAAACCTCAGCTTTCTTCACACACCAATCATCAAACGACAGCGGTGCACTTGTTTCCATGCTATACACATCATAAGCTGTGTGTTATTCATGTCAATGTGATATATAATTCAAAAGATAAGACGTAAAATAGATTTTCACGATTCAGATGGCGGCCATCTTTGATTTCCCCACTTTATGGGTGTTAAAGGGAAAAATGTGCTTGGTCCTATATCTGAGATCATTTAGTATGTCATGATCATCAAATGTGCCAATTTTGGTGCTTTTACCACAAAAGCCACAATCATATCACATATCCGCCCTACTATATAGGTGTTTTGCACTGACGTCACCGATTAGCGCTTCAAGCCAAATGCCCCCCGTCGGAGCGAGCTGGAGGACCAACAACCTCCACTTGCCGCCCGTGTTTCCAGCTTATGGTAATTTTCCCCACCAAAATATGTTTATCAGTATAAGGATAACTATGTCTTCGGAAATGTTTGTCTATAATATTATCAAATAAAAAACCTAAAAACACACTAAAGAAAGCCCATTATGAGACTCTCAAGAAAATGCATGAACTTAATATTCACAAATTCCAGGTCCCTTTGATTTTTTGCTCGAAAACTTTTACATGAAGAATATCATAGAAGCGGAATTTCATTAGCTTTCCCTTGATATATTTCGTTTTCTGATAAATGAATTAAGAACCATGTATAATTAGCGTTAACTAAATAAAAACACAAACTGTGGGAATTTATGTCTACATATATAATCTGAGGTTCTTACCTATCAATCAAACCCATGTCCTATCTCCCGACACATCATCCCAGCTAATCACTAACTAGGATACTTATCGGTGGATACGGGGTTGAATTACGGCTGTAGGCTTGGATTAATACTGCAATGGTCTTGTGACCGACGTGGCCCGCCCGTGATCAGGGCCGCCCGTGTATGACAGGGGCGGTGGGCTGGAGACGTAGTTGTTATCGAGACGTCAATCGGTTATCACACCAGTAACTTGACGGGGCAATTGTTATCTCTTGTGTTGCTAAGCCCACTCCTTTGATTTAACACTATATGTACAATTAAAGTATGTACAAAAAGCACGTCTATATCAACAATAGATGTTATCCTTTCAGGGCTCGGAGTGTACTTGTACTTGATTTATACAAGCACGTATTAGTGTTAACTCCTCGGATGTCTAGAGTGTACTTGTACTTGTACTTATATACTACAAGCACGTTTTAAGATGTTTCTCCCATGAGGGTGTGGAGTGTACTGATTCTCCAAGGTGGGCGGCTGTGATCGCCGCACCAATACCTATGCACATGTAGGTCACAGGTGGCCTAGAATATAAATGGGCGGCAGCCAATGACCGCGCCCCAAAATTTAAAGGGTGCTAATTTTTCAATGCAATGTTTATTAACCACTGGGAATTTTAAATTTATCCTATCCCAGTACAAAATCATTTACTTAAATTACCTTAATTTTTACCCATTACCATTACAATTATATATACATATCTCTATAGGGCGCCCTCCTATGATGAGCGGAAAATACCTCTCACTAGGGGGGGGGGGGCAAACTACCACTCTAACCAATTATGAGAGGTGTTTGGTGGTAATTTTCCCCACTGGGGGCTGGCGAAAACTGAAGGGCCGCTTCAAGTGACATCACCCCAGGCCCCATAGCGCCGGAACATTTGATTAGTGGTTTCGGCACTTTGGTCTTTAGCTATTTTAAAAATTTAAAAGCCCCTTTATAGAGGGACCATGAATATGCTGACATATACTTGATCGGGGGAGAGTTATCTCCTAACCCTGCAGAGAATATAAACCCTGCAGGGGAAAATTAACCCTGCAGAGAAATTTAACCCTGCAGGGGAAAATTAACCCTGCAGGGAGTATTAACCCTGCAGGGAATATTAACCCTGCAGGGAGTATTAACCCTGCAGGGAATATTAACCCTGCAGGGAGTATCAACCCTGCAGGGAATATTAACCCTGCAGGGAATATTAACCTTGCAGGGAATAGATGTTATAGTATCCCCAGTATGTCCCTCACCATTGACCTCAAATGGTTTTAGGATCTCTTTATCAGCGGAAGTTCAGGGGGACCTAGAGGAGGGCTAGTCTACCTCAGATCTATTAAATTTAATGAGAGATTTGAGGTAATATTGACTGCCTGTCTACCATGATTTATCCAAAAATTACACCTGATATCGGCTATATTGTAGCCTTCTGCCATGTAATGAGTTTTTTATGATATTCTTCCACCACAATTTAGTAAGATGATGGCGTTTGGGAATTATATGGGATGGCATGTGGTTTTTGGGAAAGATCACTTTCAAATTTCGACCTCGACACCCTAATTATGCCCTCATGATCAAGGTACAGACCTAATAATTTGGTCAATTTTTTTCCAAATGGGGGCTGGCTGAGGCCAATAGCTGATATCCTCAGGAAATCCCTGCTTCTGTATTGTTCTGATCCAAACTTCAAAGGATCAAAAACTATTCCTTTTCATGGATTGGAAGACTCTATTAGTAGTCTTAATTAGTTTGCTCAGTAAGGAAAACCTTTCTACACAGCGCGCCAATGTTTTGTTCGCGACACCCATAACACAGCCCCTTCCATACGGGAATTCAGAAAATGTACTCTATGGCAGCCTACTGACTTCCGAGAGAGATATCTTACATAGGGCAGCTTGTTTAAGGCACGGGCAGTCCATCAAGACCGTTGAGGAATGTTTCAGATGCCCTTGTCAATTATAGACGATGCATTTTAAAAGTATCGCCTTCCTTCCCGCGAGTAATTTGAACCAGACGCGCATTGGTATAACATCATTATTTTCATAATGAGTGGCAAGAAGACCTAACAAAGCAGCAAATTAAATTTATTGTATCTCTACACAAGGAAGAGGCTAGTGAGAAATATCAAGGATTGTGGATGTTACAAAGGAGATGTGTGCATAAGTGGGAGGAAAGTTTCACGGTGGGTTGCACCGTCGCGACAGACGCGAAACCAGAACATAAGTGGCCAGGGTGAGGATGTAAAACATCAGCAGCACCCTAAAGCCCATGAAACGTCAAGTGGATGCCCATCCTCAATTAAGAGCAAGAAAAATATTGCGATATGACTTTTACATAGTCTTACGTACCGTGGTAGTTCCCTTTAACAATGTACATTACCTACATCCACCTTTCATCCCTATTATTGGGGTTGGAACACAGAAGGGCTGGGGGCGCGGCACGAATTTTTTATTAAGATTTTAACCCCTCTAATTACAGAGAGCTGGCAGGACGCCCTGGTCACTCCCCCC
Organism: Chionoecetes opilio; assembly: GCA_016584305.1. NCBI lineage: Eukaryota > Metazoa > Arthropoda > Malacostraca > Decapoda > Majidae > Chionoecetes > Chionoecetes opilio. Next base: position 10,337 of record JACEEZ010014639.1, on the reverse strand, counting down.
GGGAGTCAAAACGGGCCCGCCTAGGGTGGCAGCTGCGCTGGATTTTGGGGGAAGAGGGGGGGTTTTGCCATAACCCCCACACCCCCCCCCCCCAATTCACAAAAGCTCCCCGTGGGCGGTGTAATATAAAACAAAAACCCTTTTGGGAAAAAGAGTGTCGCCCAGAAACTTGACTTCCTGGGCCGTGGGGTGAGGGTTTTCTTTCAAACGCTTTGTGAACGCTTTCCTGCGAAGCGCAGGGGCCCCAATTGGGGGTGCGGCGGAAACCGGAGCCCCCCCAGGGGGTGATAAAAGGGTTGTGATTTGCGGCTCTCCTCGCCCGGGGGGACCGGGTTGGAAGCCCGGTTATGCGTCCGCTAGGGCCCTTAAATGTAGGTTTGGGCACGCTAGAGACGGGGTCCGAAGGGCGGTCTGGTGTGGTGTTTTCTTTTGGGGCCCTTCCCAGGGTTTGGAGGGGGCGAAAGTCGCCCGTGCGAGGGGGCCCTTCCCGGGCCTTTTTTGGCACAAACCCAAAATTCTGGAGCACCACTCGGTGGCTCGCCTGCGGGCACCGCCTCGATATGCCCTTGCCCAACATCGCCCGCCCCAGTGTCGTCGACCTCGTCAAAGAAGTGGAGCGGGACTGAGGCTGGGACGTGGCCCTGCGGGGGGGCGTGTGTGGGGGCCGTGGGTTGGACGTGGTGAGGCGGACCGCTCATCTTTTGGTAGGGGGCGTGGGGGCCCCGGGAAAACAAGTGGGCCCGAAGTGCCCCAAGAACCATTTCTCGAGGCGATCGACTTTTTCTCCTCTAAAATTCGTGAGGTGGCGATTCCGGGGCGGGGGTCCTTGTGGGGGTGTGTGGAAAGCCCTCATTTTTCCCGCCAAAATCTAAACGCCCACCCTAGGCGGGCAGTTGGGGCCCTCCGGCGAGGCAGGGGACCATTCGTCCCTCCCACTCTCTGTAATTAGGGGTTAAGTCTCTAAAATCATTGGGGCCGCGCTCCCAGCCCTTCTGTTTCCCCCCCAATAGGGCGCAGGGGAGTAGGTTTGGGAACACAGAAGGGCTGGGGGCGGGGGCACGATGTTTTTTTAGAGACTTAACCTCTAATTACAGAGAGCTGGAGGACGCCCTGGTCCCTACCTCGCCGAGCCCACAACTGCCTCCTAGGGGGGGACGCTGAGATTTTGGGGGGAAGATAGGGTTGCCACACCCCCCCACACCTATGCATTATTTTGGGGGGGGAAGACAACAAGGTATTTTTTTTCCGATCTGCGGCCTCCAAGTCTGCCCTTTAAGTGTTGTAGATGTCGGGGCCCCACCGGGACTTTGTAATTAAAGGTGGTCAACTCATTTTTTGCCAGACAAAAACCCCCTAATAAAACAGAATCCCAGGGAAAATAGGCCCTTTAATGAAAAAAGCAATCAAATCATCCCAAACTCATTACTCCCACACCCAACCTCACCACTCTTACTCCCACCCCCCCATACCTCACCACTCATTTTTACCAAAACCCATCCCTCCCTTTTCTTTATTCCCAATCCATACCTCCCCTATTATTCCCCAACCCATCCTCACCTTTCATTATTACCCCCACCCCATACCTCACTACTCATTATTAGAATACTTGCTGGCAAAATAAACAAGGTATCATCACCCATTGTGTCAAATGTACATTTGCTGCCCATGTCGAATACATAGCTATTCGCCCCCTACGTATTTTCAACGAAATGGGGGTTTAAAGGGTTTAACAAAGGGTTTTACTTTACTAATACTTTTCGTTGAGTGCATTGTAAAAAACTCCATATTTTTTTCACCCAAAATTTTTTAAAGTATTTTTGGGATTATGTTTACTTTTGTCTTTTGTCTTTATGCTTTTTTTTTCAAAAAAACCGTCCCGAGAGGGACAATTTTACACTTTTCCCGGTTTGGGAAAATATTTATACTCCCAGCAGAGAAAATGGACCTGGGGATTTCTCAGATGAACTTTCGTTCAATTCTTCCTCGATGTTCTTTTTTAAAAAGCTTTTTTTATGACTGATAAACACTTAGATAGGGTTGGCGACAAAAAAAAAAACGAAGATATGGTTCTGGACTAAATGGCTTTATTATAGGGAAATCGCCCTGCTGAAATGAATCTGATGTTTTTTTAACTCTATCACCCCAGTTTTTTTAGAAACCCGACCAATTCTGAAAAAAATATGGGTAAAAACTGCAGAAAAGGTTTTCACCAAAAGTTTTTTTTATTTTAAACTCTTTAAACTTTTTTTTTCTCAAAGCCTATTTGGGCAGTGCAGTGTTTTTGAGTCATGGGTTTTTGCAGTGAGCAAAAGGGGGGGGTGTGCGCGCTGCGTATTGGCGAGGGGTTAGCAGGCTGTGTAGTCATTTTTTTCCTACTGACCCTACAGCTATTGACAAAATGTTTAAACTTTTAAATTTTTTTTTGCAGATATGATGTTTTTTTTTTTAGTGGAGTCCCCAATTTTAGTTGTTTTTTCCGTAATAGGGACCTTTTACCCGGGCTGTGATGGAGCCCGGAACGTGTGGAAAGCTGGAAAAAGTTTTTTTTTACATTTTGTGGAATTTTTAAACCCCCGAAACCCCTCCCGGGAAAAAACCTTACAAAAATGTTTAAAGGGAAATTATCTGCATTTCTTCAAGTGCCGTATAGGTGATCAAGATAAAAATTTGGGTCCCCACGTGCATGCAACCCCTGTGTGAAACCCCCTTTAATGAATGGATTTGTGGCCAAAAGGCCCTCAGGCATGGCATTCGGCATCCCCAAAGGTTTTTGGGGTGGCAAAAGGGTCCAGTACTGACTGTACTTCTGCCTCACTAACATCAAAGGATTTTTCAGTAAAAACGCGAGCTAAAATCAGGTATCCTGAAAGTAACCCCTTTTGCCAAACAGGGCCCGTGCCCCCATTGGGCCTGGGGTCTCCCAGTTTTCCAAAAGTTCCAATTTCAAGTGCTATAAGTGAATCGATTCGAACGAGGAGGGTTCCCCCTTTGGGTACAGAAATTTCAAGAAAAGGAGACAACGAGAGCCCAAAATTTATCATTCAGGGAAAAGCTACATTACCTTGCTAGGGGCCTAGATCACCCAAGGAGAAAGTTAAGTCCTTGGATCCGTCTCAAGGAATGGGAATTTTCTACAAAAAGGATTTTTCATCATCAAAGTTTCGTCCCTAGCAAAAAAACTTTTAAGCTTCTTCCCAAATGGAACACAAGCTCTGTTACTGCTTTTGGGTTTTTTGACACACTCCCCCCCTGGAACAACTTTTTTTAGTCTCACACTTATTAAAGTGAGGGGGGCGGCCCGTTAATAGATTCAGGAAAAAAAAACGCTAAAGGCCGTTCTTCTGCAAAAGGAAATAAGCTTCCGAGTGTTCCAATTGCGCATGGCCATGAAATGAGTGAAACTTATGAAACTATGAAAAACTTGCTATCTGCTGTTAAATATGAAGAACATCAGTGGAATCTGTGTGGGGACCTGAAGGTAATCTCCTTGCTTCTAGGACTCCAGTTAGGTTACACTAAGCAATGTGTTTCTTTGTTTGTGGGACTCTAGAGCGGACAGCAAAATTACAAAAAAAAGGGAATGGCCAGCACGACCGAAAGACTCACCTGGCAGGTTCAACTGTATGTACAAACCTCTTGTTGGACAGTGAAAAGGTGTACTTACCTCCATTTGCATCTGAAACTTGGGTTAATGAAACATTTTGTGTGGGCCCATGGATCAAATGGTGCTGGGCTTCAGTATTTGTTAGCAAAGTTTGAACGCACTGTATCTGAAGCCAAAGTAAAGGCAGGTGTTTCAATGGCCCTCAAATTCGTAAAATACTCAATGATGATGACTTTGTAAAGAGCCAGCTGCCCTGGAAAAAGCTGCTTGGAAGAGCTTTTGGCTGTTATAAAGAACTACCTAGGTAATGTTCGAGCATCGAATTATGAGGAACTTGTAAATGACATGTTGAAGAGTTACCATGCGCTTGGGGCTCGGATGTTCACTCAAAATCCACTTTTTCCATTCACATCTTGATTTCTTCCCAAGAATCTTGGCGCGGTCAGTGATGAGCAGGGGGGACGTTTCCACCAGGACATTGCCACCATGGAAACCGATCCCAAGGAGGATTCAGTCCCAACATGATAGGGGACTATTGCTGGACGCTACAACGTGGAAAGTAACATAAATTTTAAATATATTTTTTTGCCAGATATGTACATTAGGGCCTAATAAAGCGCAGGCACCACCATAATTTAATTACGAGTAATATATATTAATGTAGGGGGATTGTTTCGATTAATTATATAATTATATATACGTATATAATTATAATAGCTATTAAAATTTAAAATGCCGTTATTTCAAAAACTATACGTGCTAGAGAAAAAGCAATGCCATTTTTTAAATCAGCAGTGAAAATGCTTTCCAACCCACACACAATGAACTCAGAACCATTTTTGGTGTCGACCAGTGTTATAATCGAAGATGGTTTAGGCAAGCTGTTGAACGGATGCTAAAATATATTTGGATAATAACTTGGTATAGAAATGTAGCAACAAAAGACATTTGTAGTAGAATATAGACTGTATAAAGAAGTTTATGGTACTGAAGAATATCTCGTAAAATTATGAAAAACGAATCGTATCTGCATGAGTAAATTTCGCACAGGAAATAATCAATTACCAATTATTACTGGTTAATATCGGCAAATTAGCAAGTAAGAGCGTTGTGTTGTAATAAATGTACTGGATGACAAATAGGGGATGAACAAGTGCTTGTGGGCCCTTCGAACCCATGTATTGATGTTTGTAGTTGGCAGCGAGCGAAGCGAGCTGCTACTTACCATAAGACGCATTCGCGAGTAAGGGGAGTGGAACCAAGTTTAAGCCAAAAAGTGAATAACTACTCCTAAATATTGTCGGATTGAGCTGAAATTTGACATGCAAGTAGTGCTGTCAAAATCAATGGGAGTCTGTTAAACAAACCTTTTGCGTAGAAAAAGCCCTTAATGCGAAATTAGCGTAATGAGTTAATTGGCTGGAACGTGGCTCGCTGCCACGTTCCAGCCCCAAGAACTGAGCCAAAAGCAAAGGGGCCAGAGGCTGGACGCCTATACTTGATAGTAGTATATTTTACAACAACAATGTGAGTGCAAGCTCCAATCGTGTTGTTGCCGTCGTTGGTCACTGGTCAAAGTGCTTCGGGGTAGACCACCTACCACCACCGTAGCCTGACTCACCCCAGCCCCACGCTTGTCTCACCCCAGCCCCACGCCTGCCTCACCCCAGCCCTACGCCTGTCTCACCCCAGCCCCACGCCTGTCCTGCAAGCACACACACACACACACGCACACACACACACACACACACCGTAGTGTAGGGGAAGCACGCTCGGCTCACAACCGAGAAGTCCCGGGTTCGACCCCCGGGCGGAGCGGAAGCATATGGGCTGTTTCTTTAAAACCCAAGCCCCTGTCCACCCAGCAGTGAATGGGTACCGGGTGTTAGCCAGGGTTTGTGACCTGCTCTCCGGGGTGCTGGCTTCGGCCAAAACTAAGCACTAAGGATGAATGATAAAAATGTTGATATGGAGACGGGGCCATACGAGCATTGCTTTGGCCCCGTAAAATACAACTAGATGAATACAACTAGATGAACACACACACACACACACACACACACACACACACACACACACACACACACACACACACACACACACACACACACACACTAACACACGCACACAAACGGTAATTACATGAGTCTACGGACTTGGTGAAATACGACAAGACGTTACCGCAGAGTTCATTCCTTTAACCTAATCCATAAAAAGTATTTTTAGCCCAAAACCCCACTTCAAAATAATTCAATCGACATGGGACCAAGCCGTTTACCACCTACAATTTATTTGCGATTTTGTGAGCTTACTCTCATCAAAATTGAATTTACAGTTTCGACTACCCAAAACAGACAGACACACACACACACAGAGACAGACAGACGGAACAGACAGACAGACAGACACACGGCTACTCCTATAGTATATTAAAAGTGCTTGTGGGCCCTTCGGACCCATGTATTGATGTTTGCAGTAGTAGTCTATTTTAAACAACAATGTGAGTGGAAACTCCAATTGTGTTGTTGCTGTCGTTGGTCACTGGTCAAATTGCCTCGGGGTAGACCACCCACCACCACCGTAGCCTGCCTCATCCCAGCCTCACGCCTGTCTCACCCCAGCCCCACGCCTGTCCTGCAAGCACAAACACACACAACACACACACACACCACACACACCACACCACACACACACACACACACACACACACACACACACAACACACACACACACACACACACACAACACACACACACACACACACACACCACACACACACACACACACACACACACACACACACGGTAAGTCCATGAGTCTACGGAATTAGTGAAATGCGGCAAGTAGTTTCCGCAGAGTTTATTCCCTTATCTATCAAAAAAGTTTTTTTAGCCCAAAAAAAACCCCTTTCAAAATTATCAACGACAGGGGACTAAGCCGCTTACCACCTACGATTTTTTTTGCAATTTTTTTACCAATCTCATCAAAATTAAATTTAAGTTTCGGTCCCAAAACAGCAGAAACACACACAAGACAGACGACAGACAGACATACACACGGATACTCCTAAGTATTTTAGATACCATGATTGTTGCAGAGTCAAAACCCAGGACATTATTAATTAGACATACATGTCCCTGATTATGATACAAAAAACCCAAAAATCAATTCAGTTTTAAAAATTTTTAATTCTTAACTTTATTTCGTTTGATGAAGTAGAAAAAAGAAAAAATTTACACTTTGGCACAATTTATAAAGGTTTTTAAGATTTATTGGGTAACTAGATAAAAAAACTGCTAGTAGCAAAATTACTGATAATTTCAGAAATGTTTAAATCTTGCTCCATATTTTTTTCTGTAAGAGTCTGACAATAGTATTCAAAATATTAATTAAAAAAAATACACACCTGTGTAGAAATGCTTTGGGGGTGTGTGGGGTGTGTTTTGTGGTGTGTTGGGTGTGTGTGGGGGGTTGTGTGGTGTGTGGTGGTTGTGTGTGGTTGGTGTGGGGGGGTGGTTTTTGTTTTGTTTGTGTGGACTGTGTTCTGTTGTGTATCATCTAGATTTTTTTTTACGGGGTAGGTCCCCTCGTAGGGCCCCGTCTCCATTGCTCATTTTACAAAACCCCATGTGCTTTAGTGTTGGCCAAAAACCACATCTCGGAGGCGGGGCCAAAACCCCCCCCTAACAACAGGGGTTTTTTTTTTAAAGGGAAACAGCCCATCTATCCCACTCCGCCCGGGGGGGGCGAACCCGGGGTTCTCGGGTTTTTGGAACCCAAACCGCTACCACTACCAACGGGGTACCCCTTTTTGTGTGTGATTTTGTGGTGGTGGTGTGTGTGTGTTGTGTGTGGGGGTGGTTGTGTGCTGGTTTTTGTGTGTGTGTTGTGTGTGTGTGTGGTGTGTGTGGTTTTTTTGGTCTTGTGTGTGTGTGTTTTGGTGTGTGTTGTGTGTGTGTGTTGTGGTGTGTTGTTGTGGTGTGTTTTTGTGTTTGGTGTGGTTTTGGTTTTGTGGTTCGTTTGTGCTTTTCTCTGAGGTTTGTTGGTGTTTTTGTGTGTGTGGTGTGTGTGGGTTTTTGTGTGTGTGTGTGTGGTGTGTGTTATTGTGTGTGTGTGTGTGTGTTTTTTGTGTGTGTGTGGTATTTGTTTGTGTGTTTTTGTTGGTTGTGTGTGTCGTGTGTTGTGTGTGTTGTGTGTGTGTGTGTGTGTGTTTGTGTGTGTGTGTGTTTTTGTGTGTGTGTGGTGTGTGCTTGTTGTGTGTGTTTTTGTGTGTGTTTTTGTGTGTTTTGTGTGGGTTTGTGTGTGTGTGTGTGGTGTGTGTGGTTTTTGGGGTGGTGTGTGTGTTTGTGGGGGTGTTGGGGTGTGTGTGTGTGTGTGTGTGTTTGTGTGTTTTTTGTTTTTGTTTTGCTTCAGTGTTTGTTGTGTTGGTGTGTGTGTGTGCGTGTGTTGTGTGTGTGGGTGTTGTGTGGTTTTGTGTGTGTGTGTTGTGTGTTGTGTGTGTTCTATGTGTGTGTTTTGTTGGTGTGTGTTGTTTATGTTGTGTTTTGTGTGTGTGTGTTTTGTGGTGTGTTGTATGTTGGTGTTACGTGTTGTGTCTGTGTGTGTTTGGGGGGTTTTGATGGTTGTGTTTTTTTGTGGGTCTGGGTGTTGGGGTGTGTGTGTATGTTTTTTTGGTATTTTTTCCCAGTTTATTTTTTCCATTGTAACATACAGGGAAAAAGCTATGCCGTACTGTCCCGTTTCCCAAAACTTATTTCCAGTTTTCCTCTGAGTGTGAGTCCTGTTTGTGTGTGTGTTTTTGTTTGTGTGGTTGCGTGTGGGGGTTGCCCGTTGTGTGTTTTCCCAAAAGTGCGTACCTCAATTTTCCTTTAAAACCCTATCGGCATTTTCCCCGTCGTGAAATACCTTGTTAACTTACTTCATGGGGGGAAATTTTTTTTACCGTATATAATTTTTTTCCTTTTTGGGGCCAAACCCCACACGCGCCTGCTGCTGAGAGAGGGGAGAGAGAGAAGAAGAGGGGAGGAGGGGGAGAGGGAAAAGAGAGGGGAGAGAGAAAAAGAGAGAGGGGAGAGAGAGAGAGAGAGGGGAAGAGAAGGAGAGAGAGAAGAGAGAGGAGGAAGAGAGAGAGAGAGGAGAGAGGAGAGAGAGAGAGAAGAGAGAGAGGAGGAGAAGGGAAAAAGAAGAGGAAGAAGAAAAAGATTTTGGGAAAATTACAAAATAATTAAAAAAATTAAAAAGGGTACAAAAGAAAGGGGGCGAAAGGGGGAAGGAAAGGATTGCCAGATTAAAAGTTGATGTAAAAGTTTTAATTACAAATTTTTAAAAATGCAAACAAAGTTATGCAATTAATAATATTTATTTTTTTTTTTAAAATCCCCTTTATGAAGCATTGGCAAAGTTTGGGTACTTTTTGACTTGGGTAAGGTTACATGGTTTTGTAAAAATAGTGCAGCAGCCCGCATGGAGGCATTGGCACAAGCCCCCTCTAAAAAAGATCATTTTTTGACATTCCATACAAAATGGCGGAGTGTTGTTTTCTCTTTTTTTTACACAGGTTACTTTTTTTTCATATTGATTTGCACTGCCCCTTTCCTCCCAATGTACTTTACCCTAACCTAGTACTATAAAAAACCTGCTGGCGCCTGGTTTTTACTTCAATGGTCTATTTCTAAAACCCGTTGATGTTCCAGGTTAAAAACTTTAACGGCTGTTGGTCTCGGCGTCTACTTTTCGTGATTTATAAGCCTGTTTTTTGTGTCTTCTTTTAAGTTTTTGTTTCAATAAAAGATTCCGAATTAGGTGTTGTAAGGGCGCGATTACCTCCGGTGGTGTTTTCGTAAAACAACCCGGATATCTTTGATATGGAAATTTACCGAAGAGAGAGAGAGAGAGAGAGCGGAGAGCGAGAGCGAGCGAGGAGAAAGAGAGAAAAAGGGGAGGAAGAGAAGGAAAAGAAGAAGAGGGGGAAGAGAAGAGAGAGAGGAGGGGAGAGAGAGAGAGAGAGAAAGAGAGAGAAAGAGAAGGAGAAGAAGAAGAGAGAGAGGAGGAAACGATAATTTATTTTTTTTGGTCTCAATAAGTTCGTAGAATAGTTTGCACAAAAAATTAAAAAAAAAAACACTGAAAAGTATAAGCCCCGATGAAACAGGTAAAAAAATTAGGTTCTGTATAAGTGTTGGGATGTGTGTTTTGTGGTGGTATGATATGTGTGCGTGAGTGGTGGTTTTTTGGGGGGTGGTGTGGGGGTTTTTTGTGTTGTGTTGTGTGTTGTGGTGTGTTGGGGTATGTGGGTGTGTGGTATGTTATGTATGTGCTGAGTGTTTTGTGTGTGTGGTGGTTGGGGGTGTGTGGTGTTTGTGTGTGTGTGGTTGTGGGTGTGTGTGTGTGTGTGTTGTGGAGTGTATGGTGTGTGTCATGTGTGTGTGTCTGTGGTTTTTTGGTGTTCTAAACCTTCTGTTTCTATTTTCAACATCTCCCTGACTTGCTCGAAACTTATTGCAGATTTGTTGTTTGATTGTCGATGAAGCCTTCAAAAGAGGGGGGGGGTTTTTTGGGGATAGAAAGGGTGCAGGGGGGAGGGGGGAGATGAGAATTTTTGGCTATCTTTTTAAAAAAGTTTTATTGGATGAGAAAGGGATGTGAAACCAAAAATTTAAAAGGAAAAAGGTAGTTTTGGAAAAAAATAGCAAAGGAGGGATAATGAAAAAAACCCATTAAGGGTCTTTTTTTT